>JAQKPU010000321.1:0-13422 GCA_030347295.1 Setipinna tenuifilis
TCTCAACTATAGTTTCTTTGGTTGGGTGTTTGCCTGAATTAATGTCACAGATTCTCAGGTACAATCATTATAGGCCCATGTTTATGAGCTGGGAAAGAAAGTTTCCTGAAATAGAAGAATTAATTGAGCATCAGCAGTGCTTGTGTTTGAGGTTAGCTTGAACATTGTGATTACTCTGTTTTGGCTTGCACCATATTTCCTTTGTTTTACTGCAGAGACCAACTTGGCTGAACTACAAATGATGCAATAATGAAGCTGCATTAGCTCTATGTCACAATCAGTACCCTAACAATAGCATTGGCCTGTGTTGATGAGTTGGTAAGTGCTATTTGTTGGGGTAGTTTCAAGTGACATTTGCACCTGGGACATCCAAATCATCTCATCATGTTTGGACAATTGTCTTTCATACTGAATAACGCATTGAGACCACTCCAAACAGCAGCACAAATTCTAAAATTTGATAGTAAGTGCTTCTCTTTGGGGTGCTCTCTTGCGCCCTCTGCACTCATTAATCCTGAATATAATTTTCTGATGGGCAATATTTTGGACAATAACAGGAGAGGCCCAAAAGGGATTACAATATTGGAAGGGGTTCCTCCATTCTCTGCAGCACTTCTGCAATAAGGTGTGAATCTGTTTAGAGAAAATTTTGCATGCTGAATAACTTCTCTGATTGTCAGGCATGCTTAGGGGAGGAGCTGTTAATTACCTAGGCAGGACAGTACCATCCTGTGTGCATAAAATGTCAGCAGGAAAATACTTTTCTCCATGTTACTGGACCTCCATGGATCACCAACACTTCCTGCTCTGAGGATGTTCAAAAAACAACCATAGACATGGATGCCACATGTTTTGGTATGTAGAAGTAAAGTCACCTAAGAGAGACTGATGGTGTAAACAGTTTGTTGAATCGTAATTCAGTTACACTTACAACCCAAACAATGGTACTCACCTGTGTTGAATGTTTGGCAAGTGCTTTTTGTTGGGGTAGTTTTTGTGACTTTTTTCAACAAGAATGTCATCACTTATTCTGTTTCAGAAAAAAAACACAAACAGACTAAGACCACTTCAAATAGCAGCACACATTCTTCAATCTAATGAAAAGTGCTTCTCTTTGGGGTCATCTCAGCTGTGGCCAGCAGTTTTCTTAGTTGTTTTTTGTTTCACTCATCTAGCTGTAACTACACAGCAACCAGACAAAAGAAACAATAAAGAGAAGGTATACAGACTGATATCTCAACTATAGCTTCTTTGGTTGGGGTGTTTGCCTGAATTAATGTCACAGATTCTCAGGTACAATCATTATAGGCCCATGTTTATGAGCTGGGAAAGAAAGTTTCCTGAAATAGAAGAATTAATTGAGCATCAGCAGTGCTTGTGTTTGAGGTTAGCTTGAACATTGTGATTACTCTGTTTTGGCTTGCACCATATTTCCTTTGTTTTACTGCAGAGACCAACTTGGCTGAACTACAAATGATGCAATAATGAAGCTGCATTAGCTCTATGTCACAATCAGTACCCTAACAATAGCATTGGCCTGTGTTGATGAGTTGGTAAGTGCTATTTGTTGGGGTAGTTTCAAGTGACATTTGCACCTGGGACATCCAAATCATCTCATCATGTTTGGACAATTGTCTTTCATACTGAATAACGCATTGAGACCACTCCAAACAGCAGCACAAATTCTAAAATTTGATAGTAAGTGCTTCTCTTTGGGGTGCTCTCTTGCGCCCTCTGCACTCATTAATCCTGAATATAATTTTCTGATGGGCAATATTTTGGACAATAACAGGAGAGGCCCAAAAGGGATTACAATATTGGAAGGGGTTCCTCCATTCTCTGCAGCACTTCTGCAATAAGGTGTGAATCTGTTTAGAGAAAATTTTGCATGCTGAATAACTTCTCTGATTGTCAGGCATGCTTAGGGGAGGAGCTGTTAATTACCTAGGCAGGACAGTACCATCCTGTGTGCATAAAATGTCAGCAGGAAAATACTTTTCTCCATGTTACTGGACCTCCATGGATCACCAACACTTCCTGCTCTGAGGATGTTCAAAAAACAACCATAGACATGGATGCCACATGTTTTGGTATGTAGAAGTAAAGTCACCTAAGAGAGTGATGGTGTAAACAGTTTGTTGAATCGTAATTCAGTTACACTTACAACCCAAACAATGGTACTCACCTGTGTTGAATGTTTGGCAAGTGCTTTTTGTTGGGGTAGTTTTTGTGACTTTTTTCAACAAGAATGTCATCACTTATTCTGTTTCAGAAAAAAAACACAAACAGACTAAGACCACTTCAAATAGCAGCACACATTCTTCAATCTAATGAAAAGTGCTTCTCTTTGGGGTCATCTCAGCTGTGGCCAGCAGTTTTCTTAGTTGTTTTTTGTTTCACTCATCTAGCTGTAACTACACAGCAACCAGACAAAAGAAACAATAAAGAGAAGGTATACAGACTGATATCTCAACTATAGCTTCTTTGGTTGGGGTGTTTGCCTGAATTAATGTCACAGATTCTCAGGTACAATCATTATAGGCCCATGTTTATGAGCTGGGAAAGAAAGTTTCCTGAAATAGAAGAATTAATTGAGCATCAGCAGTGCTTGTGTTTGAGGTTAGCTTGAACATTGTGATTACTCTGTTTTGGCTTGCACCATATTTCCTTTGTTTTACTGCAGAGACCAACTTGGCTGAACTACAAATGATGCAATAATGAAGCTGCATTAGCTCTATGTCACAATCAGTACCCTAACAATAGCATTGGCCTGTGTTGATGAGTTGGTAAGTGCTATTTGTTGGGGTAGTTTCAAGTGACATTTGCACCTGGGACATCCAAATCATCTCATCATGTTTGGACAATTGTCTTTCATACTGAATAACGCATTGAGACCACTCCAAACAGCAGCACAAATTCTAAAATTTGATAGTAAGTGCTTCTCTTTGGGGTGCTCTCTTGCGCCCTCTGCACTCATTAATCCTGAATATAATTTTCTGATGGGCAATATTTTGGACAATAACAGGAGAGGCCCAAAAGGGATTACAATATTGGAAGGGGTTCCTCCATTCTCTGCAGCACTTCTGCAATAAGGTGTGAATCTGTTTAGAGAAAATTTTGCATGCTGAATAACTTCTCTGATTGTCAGGCATGCTTAGGGGAGGAGCTGTTAATTACCTAGGCAGGACAGTACCATCCTGTGTGCATAAAATGTCAGCAGGAAAATACTTTTCTCCATGTTACTGGACCTCCATGGATCACCAACACTTCCTGCTCTGAGGATGTTCAAAAAACAACCATAGACATGGATGCCACATGTTTTGGTATGTAGAAGTAAAGTCACCTAAGAGAGACTGATGGTGTAAACAGTTTGTTGAATCGTAATTCAGTTACACTTACAACCCAAACAATGGTACTCACCTGTGTTGAATGTTTGGCAAGTGCTTTTTGTTGGGGTAGTTTTTGTGACTTTTTTCAACAAGAATGTCATCACTTATTCTGTTTCAGAAAAAAAACACAAACAGACTAAGACCACTTCAAATAGCAGCACACATTCTTCAATCTAATGAAAAGTGCTTCTCTTTGGGGTCATCTCAGCTGTGGCCAGCAGTTTTCTTAGTTGTTTTTTGTTTCACTCATCTAGCTGTAACTACACAGCAACCAGACAAAAGAAACAATAAAGAGAAGGTATACAGACTGATATCTCAACTATAGCTTCTTTGGTTGGGGTGTTTGCCTGAATTAATGTCACAGATTCTCAGGTACAATCATTATAGGCCCATGTTTATGAGCTGGGAAAGAAAGTTTCCTGAAATAGAAGAATTAATTGAGCATCAGCAGTGCTTGTGTTTGAGGTTAGCTTGAACATTGTGATTACTCTGTTTTGGCTTGCACCATATTTCCTTTGTTTTACTGCAGAGACCAACTTGGCTGAACTACAAATGATGCAATAATGAAGCTGCATTAGCTCTATGTCACAATCAGTACCCTAACAATAGCATTGGCCTGTGTTGATGAGTTGGTAAGTGCTATTTGTTGGGGTAGTTTCAAGTGACATTTGCACCTGGGACATCCAAATCATCTCATCATGTTTGGACAATTGTCTTTCATACTGAATAACGCATTGAGACCACTCCAAACAGCAGCACAAATTCTAAAATTTGATAGTAAGTGCTTCTCTTTGGGGTGCTCTCTTGCGCCCTCTGCACTCATTAATCCTGAATATAATTTTCTGATGGGCAATATTTTGGACAATAACAGGAGAGGCCCAAAAGGGATTACAATATTGGAAGGGGTTCCTCCATTCTCTGCAGCACTTCTGCAATAAGGTGTGAATCTGTTTAGAGAAAATTTTGCATGCTGAATAACTTCTCTGATTGTCAGGCATGCTTAGGGGAGGAGCTGTTAATTACCTAGGCAGGACAGTACCATCCTGTGTGCATAAAATGTCAGCAGGAAAATACTTTTCTCCATGTTACTGGACCTCCATGGATCACCAACACTTCCTGCTCTGAGGATGTTCAAAAAACAACCATAGACATGGATGCCACATGTTTTGGTATGTAGAAGTAAAGTCACCTAAGAGAGACTGATGGTGTAAACAGTTTGTTGAATCGTAATTCAGTTACACTTACAACCCAAACAATGGTACTCACCTGTGTTGAATGTTTGGCAAGTGCTTTTTGTTGGGGTAGTTTTTGTGACTTTTTTCAACAAGAATGTCATCACTTATTCTGTTTCAGAAAAAAAACACAAACAGACTAAGACCACTTCAAATAGCAGCACACATTCTTCAATCTAATGAAAAGTGCTTCTCTTTGGGGTCATCTCAGCTGTGGCCAGCAGTTTTCTTAGTTGTTTTTTGTTTCACTCATCTAGCTGTAACTACACAGCAACCAGACAAAAGAAACAATAAAGAGAAGGTATACAGACTGATATCTCAACTATAGCTTCTTTGGTTGGGGTGTTTGCCTGAATTAATGTCACAGATTCTCAGGTACAATCATTATAGGCCCATGTTTATGAGCTGGGAAAGAAAGTTTCCTGAAATAGAAGAATTAATTGAGCATCAGCAGTGCTTGTGTTTGAGGTTAGCTTGAACATTGTGATTACTCTGTTTTGGCTTGCACCATATTTCCTTTGTTTTACTGCAGAGACCAACTTGGCTGAACTACAAATGATGCAATAATGAAGCTGCATTAGCTCTATGTCACAATCAGTACCCTAACAATAGCATTGGCCTGTGTTGATGAGTTGGTAAGTGCTATTTGTTGGGGTAGTTTCAAGTGACATTTGCACCTGGGACATCCAAATCATCTCATCATGTTTGGACAATTGTCTTTCATACTGAATAACGCATTGAGACCACTCCAAACAGCAGCACAAATTCTAAAATTTGATAGTAAGTGCTTCTCTTTGGGGTGCTCTCTTGCGCCCTCTGCACTCATTAATCCTGAATATAATTTTCTGATGGGCAATATTTTGGACAATAACAGGAGAGGCCCAAAAGGGATTACAATATTGGAAGGGGTTCCTCCATTCTCTGCAGCACTTCTGCAATAAGGTGTGAATCTGTTTAGAGAAAATTTTGCATGCTGAATAACTTCTCTGATTGTCAGGCATGCTTAGGGGAGGAGCTGTTAATTACCTAGGCAGGACAGTACCATCCTGTGTGCATAAAATGTCAGCAGGAAAATACTTTTCTCCATGTTACTGGACCTCCATGGATCACCAACACTTCCTGCTCTGAGGATGTTCAAAAAACAACCATAGACATGGATGCCACATGTTTTGGTATGTAGAAGTAAAGTCACCTAAGAGAGTGATGGTGTAAACAGTTTGTTGAATCGTAATTCAGTTACACTTACAACCCAAACAATGGTACTCACCTGTGTTGAATGTTTGGCAAGTGCTTTTTGTTGGGGTAGTTTTTGTGACTTTTTTCAACAAGAATGTCATCACTTATTCTGTTTCAGAAAAAAAAACACAAACAGACTAAGACCACTTCAAATAGCAGCACACATTCTTCAATCTAATGAAAAGTGCTTCTCTTTGGGGTCATCTCAGCTGTGGCCAGCAGTTTTCTTAGTTGTTTTTTGTTTCACTCATCTAGCTGTAACTACACAGCAACCAGACAAAAGAAACAATAAAGAGAAGGTATACAGACTGATATCTCAACTATAGCTTCTTTGGTTGGGGTGTTTGCCTGAATTAATGTCACAGATTCTCAGGTACAATCATTATAGGCCCATGTTTATGAGCTGGGAAAGAAAGTTTCCTGAAATAGAAGAATTAATTGAGCATCAGCAGTGCTTGTGTTTGAGGTTAGCTTGAACATTGTGATTACTCTGTTTTGGCTTGCACCATATTTCCTTTGTTTTACTGCAGAGACCAACTTGGCTGAACTACAAATGATGCAATAATGAAGCTGCATTAGCTCTATGTCACAATCAGTACCCTAACAATAGCATTGGCCTGTGTTGATGAGTTGGTAAGTGCTATTTGTTGGGGTAGTTTCAAGTGACATTTGCACCTGGGACATCCAAATCATCTCATCATGTTTGGACAATTGTCTTTCATACTGAATAACGCATTGAGACCACTCCAAACAGCAGCACAAATTCTAAAATTTGATAGTAAGTGCTTCTCTTTGGGGTGCTCTCTTGCGCCCTCTGCACTCATTAATCCTGAATATAATTTTCTGATGGGCAATATTTTGGACAATAACAGGAGAGGCCCAAAAGGGATTACAATATTGGAAGGGGTTCCTCCATTCTCTGCAGCACTTCTGCAATAAGGTGTGAATCTGTTTAGAGAAAATTTTGCATGCTGAATAACTTCTCTGATTGTCAGGCATGCTTAGGGGAGGAGCTGTTAATTACCTAGGCAGGACAGTACCATCCTGTGTGCATAAAATGTCAGCAGGAAAATACTTTTCTCCATGTTACTGGACCTCCATGGATCACCAACACTTCCTGCTCTGAGGATGTTCAAAAAACAACCATAGACATGGATGCCACATGTTTTGGTATGTAGAAGTAAAGTCACCTAAGAGAGACTGATGGTGTAAACAGTTTGTTGAATCGTAATTCAGTTACACTTACAACCCAAACAATGGTACTCACCTGTGTTGAATGTTTGGCAAGTGCTTTTTGTTGGGGTAGTTTTTGTGACTTTTTTCAACAAGAATGTCATCACTTATTCTGTTTCAGAAAAAAAACACAAACAGACTAAGACCACTTCAAATAGCAGCACACATTCTTCAATCTAATGAAAAGTGCTTCTCTTTGGGGTCATCTCAGCTGTGGCCAGCAGTTTTCTTAGTTGTTTTTTGTTTCACTCATCTAGCTGTAACTACACAGCAACCAGACAAAAGAAACAATAAAGAGAAGGTATACAGACTGATATCTCAACTATAGCTTCTTTGGTTGGGGTGTTTGCCTGAATTAATGTCACAGATTCTCAGGTACAATCATTATAGGCCCATGTTTATGAGCTGGGAAAGAAAGTTTCCTGAAATAGAAGAATTAATTGAGCATCAGCAGTGCTTGTGTTTGAGGTTAGCTTGAACATTGTGATTACTCTGTTTTGGCTTGCACCATATTTCCTTTGTTTTACTGCAGAGACCAACTTGGCTGAACTACAAATGATGCAATAATGAAGCTGCATTAGCTCTATGTCACAATCAGTACCCTAACAATAGCATTGGCCTGTGTTGATGAGTTGGTAAGTGCTATTTGTTGGGGTAGTTTCAAGTGACATTTGCACCTGGGACATCCAAATCATCTCATCATGTTTGGACAATTGTCTTTCATACTGAATAACGCATTGAGACCACTCCAAACAGCAGCACAAATTCTAAAATTTGATAGTAAGTGCTTCTCTTTGGGGTGCTCTCTTGCGCCCTCTGCACTCATTAATCCTGAATATAATTTTCTGATGGGCAATATTTTGGACAATAACAGGAGAGGCCCAAAAGGGATTACAATATTGGAAGGGGTTCCTCCATTCTCTGCAGCACTTCTGCAATAAGGTGTGAATCTGTTTAGAGAAAATTTTGCATGCTGAATAACTTCTCTGATTGTCAGGCATGCTTAGGGGAGGAGCTGTTAATTACCTAGGCAGGACAGTACCATCCTGTGTGCATAAAATGTCAGCAGGAAAATACTTTTCTCCATGTTACTGGACCTCCATGGATCACCAACACTTCCTGCTCTGAGGATGTTCAAAAAACAACCATAGACATGGATGCCACATGTTTTGGTATGTAGAAGTAAAGTCACCTAAGAGAGTGATGGTGTAAACAGTTTGTTGAATCGTAATTCAGTTACACTTACAACCCAAACAATGGTACTCACCTGTGTTGAATGTTTGGCAAGTGCTTTTTGTTGGGGTAGTTTTTGTGACTTTTTTCAACAAGAATGTCATCACTTATTCTGTTTCAGAAAAAAAACACAAACAGACTAAGACCACTTCAAATAGCAGCACACATTCTTCAATCTAATGAAAAGTGCTTCTCTTTGGGGTCATCTCAGCTGTGGCCAGCAGTTTTCTTAGTTGTTTTTTGTTTCACTCATCTAGCTGTAACTACACAGCAACCAGACAAAAGAAACAATAAAGAGAAGGTATACAGACTGATATCTCAACTATAGCTTCTTTGGTTGGGGTGTTTGCCTGAATTAATGTCACAGATTCTCAGGTACAATCATTATAGGCCCATGTTTATGAGCTGGGAAAGAAAGTTTCCTGAAATAGAAGAATTAATTGAGCATCAGCAGTGCTTGTGTTTGAGGTTAGCTTGAACATTGTGATTACTCTGTTTTGGCTTGCACCATATTTCCTTTGTTTTACTGCAGAGACCAACTTGGCTGAACTACAAATGATGCAATAATGAAGCTGCATTAGCTCTATGTCACAATCAGTACCCTAACAATAGCATTGGCCTGTGTTGATGAGTTGGTAAGTGCTATTTGTTGGGGTAGTTTCAAGTGACATTTGCACCTGGGACATCCAAATCATCTCATCATGTTTGGACAATTGTCTTTCATACTGAATAACGCATTGAGACCACTCCAAACAGCAGCACAAATTCTAAAATTTGATAGTAAGTGCTTCTCTTTGGGGTGCTCTCTTGCGCCCTCTGCACTCATTAATCCTGAATATAATTTTCTGATGGGCAATATTTTGGACAATAACAGGAGAGGCCCAAAAGGGATTACAATATTGGAAGGGGTTCCTCCATTCTCTGCAGCACTTCTGCAATAAGGTGTGAATCTGTTTAGAGAAAATTTTGCATGCTGAATAACTTCTCTGATTGTCAGGCATGCTTAGGGGAGGAGCTGTTAATTACCTAGGCAGGACAGTACCATCCTGTGTGCATAAAATGTCAGCAGGAAAATACTTTTCTCCATGTTACTGGACCTCCATGGATCACCAACACTTCCTGCTCTGAGGATGTTCAAAAAACAACCATAGACATGGATGCCACATGTTTTGGTATGTAGAAGTAAAGTCACCTAAGAGAGACTGATGGTGTAAACAGTTTGTTGAATCGTAATTCAGTTACACTTACAACCCAAACAATGGTACTCACCTGTGTTGAATGTTTGGCAAGTGCTTTTTGTTGGGGTAGTTTTTGTGACTTTTTTCAACAAGAATGTCATCACTTATTCTGTTTCAGAAAAAAAACACAAACAGACTAAGACCACTTCAAATAGCAGCACACATTCTTCAATCTAATGAAAAGTGCTTCTCTTTGGGGTCATCTCAGCTGTGGCCAGCAGTTTTCTTAGTTGTTTTTTGTTTCACTCATCTAGCTGTAACTACACAGCAACCAGACAAAAGAAACAATAAAGAGAAGGTATACAGACTGATATCTCAACTATAGCTTCTTTGGTTGGGGTGTTTGCCTGAATTAATGTCACAGATTCTCAGGTACAATCATTATAGGCCCATGTTTATGAGCTGGGAAAGAAAGTTTCCTGAAATAGAAGAATTAATTGAGCATCAGCAGTGCTTGTGTTTGAGGTTAGCTTGAACATTGTGATTACTCTGTTTTGGCTTGCACCATATTTCCTTTGTTTTACTGCAGAGACCAACTTGGCTGAACTACAAATGATGCAATAATGAAGCTGCATTAGCTCTATGTCACAATCAGTACCCTAACAATAGCATTGGCCTGTGTTGATGAGTTGGTAAGTGCTATTTGTTGGGGTAGTTTCAAGTGACATTTGCACCTGGGACATCCAAATCATCTCATCATGTTTGGACAATTGTCTTTCATACTGAATAACGCATTGAGACCACTCCAAACAGCAGCACAAATTCTAAAATTTGATAGTAAGTGCTTCTCTTTGGGGTGCTCTCTTGCGCCCTCTGCACTCATTAATCCTGAATATAATTTTCTGATGGGCAATATTTTGGACAATAACAGGAGAGGCCCAAAAGGGATTACAATATTGGAAGGGGTTCCTCCATTCTCTGCAGCACTTCTGCAATAAGGTGTGAATCTGTTTAGAGAAAATTTTGCATGCTGAATAACTTCTCTGATTGTCAGGCATGCTTAGGGGAGGAGCTGTTAATTACCTAGGCAGGACAGTACCATCCTGTGTGCATAAAATGTCAGCAGGAAAATACTTTTCTCCATGTTACTGGACCTCCATGGATCACCAACACTTCCTGCTCTGAGGATGTTCAAAAAACAACCATAGACATGGATGCCACATGTTTTGGTATGTAGAAGTAAAGTCACCTAAGAGAGACTGATGGTGTAAACAGTTTGTTGAATCGTAATTCAGTTACACTTACAACCCAAACAATGGTACTCACCTGTGTTGAATGTTTGGCAAGTGCTTTTTGTTGGGGTAGTTTTTGTGACTTTTTTCAACAAGAATGTCATCACTTATTCTGTTTCAGAAAAAAAACACAAACAGACTAAGACCACTTCAAATAGCAGCACACATTCTTCAATCTAATGAAAAGTGCTTCTCTTTGGGGTCATCTCAGCTGTGGCCAGCAGTTTTCTTAGTTGTTTTTTGTTTCACTCATCTAGCTGTAACTACACAGCAACCAGACAAAAGAAACAATAAAGAGAAGGTATACAGACTGATATCTCAACTATAGCTTCTTTGGTTGGGGTGTTTGCCTGAATTAATGTCACAGATTCTCAGGTACAATCATTATAGGCCCATGTTTATGAGCTGGGAAAGAAAGTTTCCTGAAATAGAAGAATTAATTGAGCATCAGCAGTGCTTGTGTTTGAGGTTAGCTTGAACATTGTGATTACTCTGTTTTGGCTTGCACCATATTTCCTTTGTTTTACTGCAGAGACCAACTTGGCTGAACTACAAATGATGCAATAATGAAGCTGCATTAGCTCTATGTCACAATCAGTACCCTAACAATAGCATTGGCCTGTGTTGATGAGTTGGTAAGTGCTATTTGTTGGGGTAGTTTCAAGTGACATTTGCACCTGGGACATCCAAATCATCTCATCATGTTTGGACAATTGTCTTTCATACTGAATAACGCATTGAGACCACTCCAAACAGCAGCACAAATTCTAAAATTTGATAGTAAGTGCTTCTCTTTGGGGTGCTCTCTTGCGCCCTCTGCACTCATTAATCCTGAATATAATTTTCTGATGGGCAATATTTTGGACAATAACAGGAGAGGCCCAAAAGGGATTACAATATTGGAAGGGGTTCCTCCATTCTCTGCAGCACTTCTGCAATAAGGTGTGAATCTGTTTAGAGAAAATTTTGCATGCTGAATAACTTCTCTGATTGTCAGGCATGCTTAGGGGAGGAGCTGTTAATTACCTAGGCAGGACAGTACCATCCTGTGTGCATAAAATGTCAGCAGGAAAATACTTTTCTCCATGTTACTGGACCTCCATGGATCACCAACACTTCCTGCTCTGAGGATGTTCAAAAAACAACCATAGACATGGATGCCACATGTTTTGGTATGTAGAAGTAAAGTCACCTAAGAGAGAGTGATGGTGTAAACAGTTTGTTGAATCGTAATTCAGTTACACTTACAACCCAAACAATGGTACTCACCTGTGTTGAATGTTTGGCAAGTGCTTTTTGTTGGGGTAGTTTTTGTGACTTTTTTCAACAAGAATGTCATCACTTATTCTGTTTCAGAAAAAAAACACAAACAGACTAAGACCACTTCAAATAGCAGCACACATTCTTCAATCTAATGAAAAGTGCTTCTCTTTGGGGTCATCTCAGCTGTGGCCAGCAGTTTTCTTAGTTGTTTTTTGTTTCACTCATCTAGCTGTAACTACACAGCAACCAGACAAAAGAAACAATAAAGAGAAGGTATACAGACTGATATCTCAACTATAGCTTCTTTGGTTGGGGTGTTTGCCTGAATTAATGTCACAGATTCTCAGGTACAATCATTATAGGCCCA
Organism: Setipinna tenuifilis; assembly: GCA_030347295.1. Lineage (NCBI taxonomy): Eukaryota > Metazoa > Chordata > Actinopteri > Clupeiformes > Engraulidae > Setipinna > Setipinna tenuifilis. Next base: position 12,424 of record JAQKPU010000321.1, read on the forward strand.
TGTTTATGAGCTGGGAAAGAAAGTTTCCTGAAATAGAAGAATTAATTGAGCATCAGCAGTGCTTGTGTTTGAGGTTAGCTTGAACATTGTGATTACTCTGTTTTGGCTTGCACCATATTTCCTTTGTTTTACTGCAGAGACCAACTTGGCTGAACTACAAATGATGCAATAATGAAGCTGCATTAGCTCTATGTCACAATCAGTACCCTAACAATAGCATTGGCCTGTGTTGATGAGTTGGTAAGTGCTATTTGTTGGGGTAGTTTCAAGTGACATTTGCACCTGGGACATCCAAATCATCTCATCATGTTTGGACAATTGTCTTTCATACCGAATAACGCATTGAGACCACTCCAAACAGCAGCACAAATTCTAAAATTTGATAGTAAGTGCTTCTCTTTGGGGTGCTCTCTTGCGCCCTCTGCACTCATTAATCCTGAATATAATTTTCTGATGGGCAATATTTTGGACAATAACAGGAGAGGCCCAAAAGGGATTACAATATTGGAAGGGGTTCCTCCATTCTCTGCAGCACTTCTGCAATAAGGTGTGAATCTGTTTAGAGAAAATTTTGCATGCTGAATAACTTCTCTGATTGTCAGGCATGCTTAGGGGAGGAGCTGTTAATTACCTAGGCAGGACAGTACCATCCTGTGTGCATAAAATGTCAGCAGGAAAATACTTTTCTCCATGTTACTGGACCTCCATGGATCACCAACACTTCCTGCTCTGAGGATGTTCAAAAAACAACCATAGACATGGATGCCACATGTTTTGGTATGTAGAAGTAAAGTCACCTAAGAGAGAGTGATGGTGTAAACAGTTTGTTGAATCGTAATTCAGTTACACTTACAACCCAAACAATGGTACTCACCTGTGTTGAATGTTTGGCAAGTGCTTTTTGTTGGGGTAGTTTTTGTGACTTTTTTCAACAAGAATGTCATCACTTATTCTGTTTAAAAAAAAAACAACAGACTAAGACCTTCATAGCATCACAGA
>JAQKPU010000319.1:0-13956 GCA_030347295.1 Setipinna tenuifilis
TGCATTAAAACGCGTGTGTGATGACAGAACTTTAGTATAGGGCACATTTTCAACTCTGTGTTCACAACACAAAACTGCATTAAAAGCTGTTCTTTTGCATAGAGACCCTTATTTGCTGATTGCTATTGAAACATATTGTGTGAATCATAGATTTTCCTTTTATGTGTATCTGCTCACCACTTCACTCAAAACACAAAACGCTTACTCAGTCTGATGTGCCATCTCGCAAATCAGCGGGTGTGTGCATTAAAACGCGTGTGTGATGAACAGAACTTTAGTATAGGGCACATTTTCAACTCTGTGTTCACAACACAAAACTGCATTAAAAGCTGTTCTTTTGCATAGAGACCCTTATTTGCTGATTGCTATTGAAACATATTGTGTGAATCATAGTTTTCCTTTTATGTGTATCTGCTCACCACTTCACTCAAAACACAAAACGCTTACTCAGTCTGATGTGCCATCTCGCAAATCAGCGGGTGTGTGCATTAAAACGCGTGTGTGATGAACAGAACTTTAGTATAGGGCACATTTTCAACTCTGTGTCACAACACAAAACTGCATTAAAAGCTGTTCTTTTGCATAGAGACCCTTATTTGCTGATTGCTATTGAAACATATTGTGTGAATCATAGTTTTCCTTTTATGTGTATCTGCTCACCACTTCACTCAAAACACAAAACGCTTACTCAGTCTGATGTGCCATCTCGCAAATCAGCGGGTGTGTGCATTAAAACGCGTGTGTGATGAACAGAACTTTAGTATAGGGCACATTTTCAACTCTGTGCTCACAACACAAAACTGCATTAAAAGCTGTTCTTTTGCATAGAGACCCTTATTTGCTGATTGCTATTGAAACATATTGTGTGAATCATAGTTTTCCTTTTATGTGTATCTGCTCACCACTTCACTCAAAACACAAAACGCTTACTCAGTCTGATGTGCCATCTCGCAAATCAGCGGGTGTGTGCATTAAAACGCGTGTGTGATGTAACAGAACTTTAGTATAGGGCACATTTTCAACTCTGTGTTCACAACACAAAACTGCATTAAAAGCTGTTCTTTTGCATAGAGACCCTTATTTGCTGATTGCTATTGAAACATATTGTGTGAATCATAGATTTTCCTTTTATGTGTATCTGCTCACCACTTCACTCAAAACACAAAACGCTTACTCAGTCTGATGTGCCATCTCGCAAATCAGCGGGTGTGTGCATTAAAACGCGTGTGTGATGAACAGAACTTTAGTATAGGGCACATTTTCAACTCTGTGTTCACAACACAAAACTGCATTAAAAGCTGTTCTTTTGCATAGAGACCCTTATTTGCTGATTGCTATTGAAACATATTGTGTGAATCATAGATTTTCCTTTTATGTGTATCTGCTCACCACTTCACTCAAAACACAAAACGCTTACTCAGTCTGATGTGCCATCTCGCAAATCAGCGGGTGTGTGCATTAAAACGCGTGTGTGATGAACAGAACTTTAGTATAGGGCACATTTTCAACTCTGTGTCACAACACAAAACTGCATTAAAAGCTGTTCTTTTGCATAGAGACCCTTATTTGCTGATTGCTATTGAAACATATTGTGTGAATCATAGATTTTCCTTTTATGTGTATCTGCTCACCACTTCACTCAAAACACAAAACGCTTACTCAGTCTGATGTGCCATCTCGCAAATCAGCGGGTGTGTGCATTAAAACGCGTGTGTGATGTACAGAACTTTAGTATAGGGCACATTTTCAACTCTGTGTCACACAAAACTGCATTAAAAGCTGTTCTTTTGCATAGAGACCCTTATTTGCTGATTGCTATTGAAACATATTGTGTGAATCATAGATTTTCCTTTTATGTGTATCTGCTCACCACTTCACTCAAAACACAAAACGCTTACTCAGTCTGATGTGCCATCTCGCAAATCAGCGGGTGTGTGCATTAAAACGCGTGTGTGATGAACAGAACTTTAGTATAGGGCACATTTTCAACTCTGTGTCACAACACAAAACTGCATTAAAAGCTGTTCTTTTGCATAGAGACCCTTATTTGCTGATTGCTATTGAAACATATTGTGTGAATCATAGTTTTCCTTTTATGTGTATCTGCTCACCACTTCACTCAAAACACAAAACGCTTACTCAGTCTGATGTGCCATCTCGCAAATCAGCGGGTGTGTGCATTAAAACGCGTGTGTGATGAACAGAACTTTAGTATAGGGCACATTTTCAACTCTGTGTCACAACACAAAACTGCATTAAAAGCTGTTCTTTTGCATAGAGACCCTTATTTGCTGATTGCTATTGAAACATATTGTGTGAATCATAGTTTTCCTTTTATGTGTATCTGCTCACCACTTCACTCAAAACACAAAACGCTTACTCAGTCTGATGTGCCATCTCGCAAATCAGCGGGTGTGTGCATTAAAACGCGTGTGTGATGACAGAACTTTAGTATAGGGCACATTTTCAACTCTGTGTCACAACACAAAACTGCATTAAAAGCTGTTCTTTTGCATAGAGACCCTTATTTGCTGATTGCTATTGAAACATATTGTGTGAATCATAGTTTTCCTTTTATGTGTATCTGCTCACCACTTCACTCAAAACACAAAACGCTTACTCAGTCTGATGTGCCATCTCGCAAATCAGCGGGTGTGTGCATTAAAACGCGTGTGTGATGTACAGAACTTTAGTATAGGGCACATTTTCAACTCTGTGTCACAACACAAAACTGCATTAAAAGCTGTTCTTTTGCATAGAGACCCTTATTTGCTGATTGCTATTGAAACATATTGTGTGAATCATAGTTTTCCTTTTATGTGTATCTGCTCACCACTTCACTCAAAACACAAAACGCTTACTCAGTCTGATGTGCCATCTCGCAAATCAGCGGGTGTGTGCATTAAAACGCGTGTGTGATGTAACAGAACTTTAGTATAGGGCACATTTTCAACTCTGTGTCACAACACAAAACTGCATTAAAAGCTGTTCTTTTGCATAGAGACCCTTATTTGCTGATTGCTATTGAAACATATTGTGTGAATCATAGTTTTTCCTTTTATGTGTATCTGCTCACCACTTCACTCAAAACACAAAACGCTTACTCAGTCTGATGTGCCATCTCGCAAATCAGCGGGTGTGTGCATTAAAACGCGTGTGTGATGAACAGAACTTTAGTATAGGGCACATTTTCAACTCTGTGTCACAACACAAAACTGCATTAAAAGCTGTTCTTTTGCATAGAGACCCTTATTTGCTGATTGCTATTGAAACATATTGTGTGAATCATAGATTTTTCTTTTATGTGTATCTGCTCACCACTTCACTCAAAACACAAAACGCTTACTCAGTCTGATGTGCCATCTCGCAAATCAGCGGGTGTGTGCATTAAAACGCGTGTGTGATGAACAGAACTTTAGTATAGGGCACATTTTCAACTCTGTGTCACAACACAAAACTGCATTAAAAGCTGTTCTTTTGCATAGAGACCCTTATTTGCTGATTGCTATTGAAACATATTGTGTGAATCTTAGTTTTTCCTTTTATGTGTATCTGCTCACCACTTCACTCAAAACACAAAACGCTTACTCAGTCTGATGTGCCATCTCGCAAATCAGCGGGTGTGTGCATTAAAACGCGTGTGTGATGAAGAACTTTAGTATAGGGCACATTTTCAACTCTGTGTTCACAACACAAAACTGCATTAAAAGCTGTTCTTTTGCATAGAGACCCTTATTTGCTGATTGCTATTGAAACATATTGTGTGAATCATAGTTTTCCTTTTATGTGTATCTGCTCACCACTTCACTCAAAACACAAAACGCTTACTCAGTCTGATGTGCCATCTCGCAAATCAGCGGGTGTGTGCATTAAAACGCGTGTGTGATGTACAGAACTTTAGTATAGGGCACATTTTCAACTCTGTGTCACAACACAAAACTGCATTAAAAGCTGTTCTTTTGCATAGAGACCCTTATTTGCTGATTGCTATTGAAACATATTGTGTGAATCATAGTTTTTCCTTTTATGTGTATCTGCTCACCACTTCACTCAAAACACAAAACGCTTACTCAGTCTGATGTGCCATCTCGCAAATCAGCGGGTGTGTGCATTAAAACGCGTGTGTGATGAACAGAACTTTAGTATAGGGCACATTTTCAACTCTGTGTCACAACACAAAACTGCATTAAAAGCTGTTCTTTTGCATAGAGACCCTTATTTGCTGATTGCTATTGAAACATATTGTGTGAATCATAGTTTTCCTTTTATGTGTATCTGCTCACCACTTCACTCAAAACACAAAACGCTTACTCAGTCTGATGTGCCATCTCGCAAATCAGCGGGGTGTGCATTAAAACGCGTGTGTGATGAACAGAACTTTAGTATAGGGCACATTTTCAACTCTGTGTCACAACACAAAACTGCATTAAAAGCTGTTCTTTTGCATAGAGACCCTTATTTGCTGATTGCTATTGAAACATATTGTGTGAATCATAGTTTTCCTTTTATGTGTATCTGCTCACCACTTCACTCAAAACACAAAACGCTTACTCAGTCTGATGTGCCATCTCGCAAATCAGCGGGTGTGTGCATTAAAACGCGTGTGTGATGAACAGAACTTTAGTATAGGGCACATTTTCAACTCTGTGTCACAACACAAAACTGCATTAAAAGCTGTTCTTTTGCATAGAGACCCTTATTTGCTGATTGCTATTGAAACATATTGTGTGAATCATAGATTTTCCTTTTATGTGTATCTGCTCACCACTTCACTCAAAACACAAAACGCTTACTCAGTCTGATGTGCCATCTCGCAAATCAGCGGGTGTGTGCATTAAAACGCGTGTGTGATGAACAGAACTTTAGTATAGGGCACATTTTCAACTCTGTGTCACAACACAAAACTGCATTAAAAGCTGTTCTTTTGCATAGAGACCCTTATTTGCTGATTGCTATTGAAACATATTGTGTGAATCATAGTTTTCCTTTTATGTGTATCTGCTCACCACTTCACTCAAAACACAAAACGCTTACTCAGTCTGATGTGCCATCTCGCAAATCAGCGGGTGTGTGCATTAAAACGCGTGTGTGATGAACAGAACTTTAGTATAGGGCACATTTTCAACTCTGTGTTCACAACACAAAACTGCATTAAAAGCTGTTCTTTTGCATAGAGACCCTTATTTGCTGATTGCTATTGAAACATATTGTGTGAATCATAGTTTTTCCTTTTATGTGTATCTGCTCACCACTTCACTCAAAACACAAAACGCTTACTCAGTCTGATGTGCCATCTCGCAAATCAGCGGGTGTGTGCATTAAAACGCGTGTGTGATGAACAGAACTTTAGTATAGGGCACATTTTCAACTCTGTGTCACAACACAAAACTGCATTAAAAGCTGTTCTTTTGCATAGAGACCCTTATTTGCTGATTGCTATTGAAACATATTGTGTGAATCATAGTTTTCCTTTTATGTGTATCTGCTCACCACTTCACTCAAAACACAAAACGCTTACTCAGTCTGATGTGCCATCTCGCAAATCAGCGGGTGTGTGCATTAAAACGCGTGTGTGATGACAGAACTTTAGTATAGGGCACATTTTCAACTCTGTGTCACAACACAAAACTGCATTAAAAGCTGTTCTTTTGCATAGAGACCCTTATTTGCTGATTGCTATTGAAACATATTGTGTGAATCATAGATTTTCCTTTTATGTGTATCTGCTCACCACTTCACTCAAAACACAAAACGCTTACTCAGTCTGATGTGCCATCTCGCAAATCAGCGGGTGTGTGCATTAAAACGCGTGTGTGATGTAACAGAACTTTAGTATAGGGCACATTTTCAACTCTGTGTCACAACACAAAACTGCATTAAAAGCTGTTCTTTTGCATAGAGACCCTTATTTGCTGATTGCTATTGAAACATATTGTGTGAATCATAGTTTTCCTTTTATGTGTATCTGCTCACCACTTCACTCAAAACACAAAACGCTTACTCAGTCTGATGTGCCATCTCGCAAATCAGCGGGTGTGTGCATTAAAACGCGTGTGTGATGAACAGAACTTTAGTATAGGGCACATTTTCAACTCTGTGTCACAACACAAAACTGCATTAAAAGCTGTTCTTTTGCATAGAGACCCTTATTTGCTGATTGCTATTGAAACATATTGTGTGAATCATAGATTTTCCTTTTATGTGTATCTGCTCACCACTTCACTCAAAACACAAAACGCTTACTCAGTCTGATGTGCCATCTCGCAAATCAGCGGGTGTGTGCATTAAAACGCGTGTGTGATGAACAGAACTTTAGTATAGGGCACATTTTCAACTCTGTGTCACAACACAAAACTGCATTAAAAGCTGTTCTTTTGCATAGAGACCCTTATTTGCTGATTGCTATTGAAACATATTGTGTGAATCATAGATTTTCCTTTTATGTGTATCTGCTCACCACTTCACTCAAAACACAAAACGCTTACTCAGTCTGATGTGCCATCTCGCAAATCAGCGGGTGTGTGCATTAAAACGCGTGTGTGATGAACAGAACTTTAGTATAGGGCACATTTTCAACTCTGTGTCACAACACAAAACTGCATTAAAAGCTGTTCTTTTGCATAGAGACCCTTATTTGCTGATTGCTATTGAAACATATTGTGTGAATCATAGTTTTCCTTTTATGTGTATCTGCTCACCACTTCACTCAAAACACAAAACGCTTACTCAGTCTGATGTGCCATCTCGCAAATCAGCGGGTGTGTGCATTAAAACGCGTGTGTGATGAACAGAACTTTAGTATAGGGCACATTTTCAACTCTGTGTCACAACACAAAACTGCATTAAAAGCTGTTCTTTTGCATAGAGACCCTTATTTGCTGATTGCTATTGAAACATATTGTGTGAATCATAGTTTTCCTTTTATGTGTATCTGCTCACCACTTCACTCAAAACACAAAACGCTTACTCAGTCTGATGTGCCATCTCGCAAATCAGCGGGTGTGTGCATTAAAACGCGTGTGTGATGACAGAACTTTAGTATAGGGCACATTTTCAACTCTGTGTCACAACACAAAACTGCATTAAAAGCTGTTCTTTTGCATAGAGACCCTTATTTGCTGATTGCTATTGAAACATATTGTGTGAATCATAGTTTTCCTTTTATGTGTATCTGCTCACCACTTCACTCAAAACACAAAACGCTTACTCAGTCTGATGTGCCATCTCGCAAATCAGCGGGTGTGTGCATTAAAACGCGTGTGTGATGACAGAACTTTAGTATAGGGCACATTTTCAACTCTGTGTCACAACACAAAACTGCATTAAAAGCTGTTCTTTTGCATAGAGACCCTTATTTGCTGATTGCTATTGAAACATATTGTGTGAATCATAGATTTTCCTTTTATGTGTATCTGCTCACCACTTCACTCAAAACACAAAACGCTTACTCAGTCTGATGTGCCATCTCGCAAATCAGCGGGTGTGTGCATTAAAACGCGTGTGTGATGACAGAACTTTAGTATAGGGCACATTTTCAACTCTGTGTCACAACACAAAACTGCATTAAAAGCTGTTCTTTTGCATAGAGACCCTTATTTGCTGATTGCTATTGAAACATATTGTGTGAATCATAGATTTTCCTTTTATGTGTATCTGCTCACCACTTCACTCAAAACACAAAACGCTTACTCAGTCTGATGTGCCATCTCGCAAATCAGCGGGTGTGTGCATTAAAACGCGTGTGTGATGTACAGAACTTTAGTATAGGGCACATTTTCAACTCTGTGTCACAACACAAAACTGCATTAAAAGCTGTTCTTTTGCATAGAGACCCTTATTTGCTGATTGCTATTGAAACATATTGTGTGAATCATAGATTTTCCTTTTATGTGTATCTGCTCACCACTTCACTCAAAACACAAAACGCTTACTCAGTCTGATGTGCCATCTCGCAAATCAGCGGGTGTGTGCATTAAAACGCGTGTGTGATGAACAGAACTTTAGTATAGGGCACATTTTCAACTCTGTGTTCACAACACAAAACTGCATTAAAAGCTGTTCTTTTGCATAGAGACCCTTATTTGCTGATTGCTATTGAAACATATTGTGTGAATCATAGATTTTCCTTTTATGTGTATCTGCTCACCACTTCACTCAAAACACAAAACGCTTACTCAGTCTGATGTGCCATCTCGCAAATCAGCGGGTGTGTGCATTAAAACGCGTGTGTGATGAACAGAACTTTAGTATAGGGCACATTTTCAACTCTGTGTCACAACACAAAACTGCATTAAAAGCTGTTCTTTTGCATAGAGACCCTTATTTGCTGATTGCTATTGAAACATATTGTGTGAATCATAGTTTTCCTTTTATGTGTATCTGCTCACCACTTCACTCAAAACACAAAACGCTTACTCAGTCTGATGTGCCATCTCGCAAATCAGCGGGTGTGTGCATTAAAACGCGTGTGTGATGACAGAACTTTAGTATAGGGCACATTTTCAACTCTGTGTCACAACACAAAACTGCATTAAAAGCTGTTCTTTTGCATAGAGACCCTTATTTGCTGATTGCTATTGAAACATATTGTGTGAATCATAGTTTTCCTTTTATGTGTATCTGCTCACCACTTCACTCAAAACACAAAACGCTTACTCAGTCTGATGTGCCATCTCGCAAATCAGCGGGTGTGTGCATTAAAACGCGTGTGTGATGAAGAACTTTAGTATAGGGCACATTTTCAACTCTGTGTCACAACACAAAACTGCATTAAAAGCTGTTCTTTTGCATAGAGACCCTTATTTGCTGATTGCTATTGAAACATATTGTGTGAATCATAGATTTTCCTTTTATGTGTATCTGCTCACCACTTCACTCAAAACACAAAACGCTTACTCAGTCTGATGTGCCATCTCGCAAATCAGCGGGTGTGTGCATTAAAACGCGTGTGTGATGAACAGAACTTTAGTATAGGGCACATTTTCAACTCTGTGTCACAACACAAAACTGCATTAAAAGCTGTTCTTTTGCATAGAGACCCTTATTTGCTGATTGCTATTGAAACATATTGTGTGAATCATAGATTTTCCTTTTATGTGTATCTGCTCACCACTTCACTCAAAACACAAAACGCTTACTCAGTCTGATGTGCCATCTCGCAAATCAGCGGGTGTGCATTAAAACGCGTGTGTGATGAACAGAACTTTAGTATAGGGCACATTTTCAACTCTGTGTCACAACACAAAACTGCATTAAAAGCTGTTCTTTTGCATAGAGACCCTTATTTGCTGATTGCTATTGAAACATATTGTGTGAATCATAGATTTTCCTTTTATGTGTATCTGCTCACCACTTCACTCAAAACACAAAACGCTTACTCAGTCTGATGTGCCATCTCGCAAATCAGCGGGTGTGTGCATTAAAACGCGTGTGTGATGAACAGAACTTTAGTATAGGGCACATTTTCAACTCTGTGTTCTCAACACAAAACTGCATTAAAAGCTGTTCTTTTGCATAGAGACCCTTATTTGCTGATTGCTATTGAAACATATTGTGTGAATCATAGATTTTCCTTTTATGTGTATCTGCTCACCACTTCACTCAAAACACAAAACGCTTACTCAGTCTGATGTGCCATCTCGCAAATCAGCGGGTGTGTGCATTAAAACGCGTGTGTGATGACAGAACTTTAGTATAGGGCACATTTTCAACTCTGTGTTCACAACACAAAACTGCATTAAAAGCTGTTCTTTTGCATAGAGACCCTTATTTGCTGATTGCTATTGAAACATATTGTGTGAATCATAGATTTTCCTTTTATGTGTATCTGCTCACCACTTCACTCAAAACACAAAACGCTTACTCAGTCTGATGTGCCATCTCGCAAATCAGCGGGTGTGTGCATTAAAACGCGTGTGTGATGAACAGAACTTTAGTATAGGGCACATTTTCAACTCTGTGTCACAACACAAAACTGCATTAAAAGCTGTTCTTTTGCATAGAGACCCTTATTTGCTGATTGCTATTGAAACATATTGTGTGAATCATAGATTTTCCTTTTATGTGTATCTGCTCACCACTTCACTCAAAACACAAAACGCTTACTCAGTCTGATGTGCCATCTCGCAAATCAGCGGGTGTGTGCATTAAAACGCGTGTGTGATGAACAGAACTTTAGTATAGGGCACATTTTCAACTCTGTGTCACAACACAAAACTGCATTAAAAGCTGTTCTTTTGCATAGAGACCCTTATTTGCTGATTGCTATTGAAACATATTGTGTGAATCATAGTTTTCCTTTTATGTGTATCTGCTCACCACTTCACTCAAAACACAAAACGCTTACTCAGTCTGATGTGCCATCTCGCAAATCAGCGGGTGTGTGCATTAAAACGCGTGTGTGATGAACAGAACTTTAGTATAGGGCACATTTTCAACTCTGTGTCACAACACAAAACTGCATTAAAAGCTGTTCTTTTGCATAGAGACCCTTATTTGCTGATTGCTATTGAAACATATTGTGTGAATCATAGATTTTCCTTTTATGTGTATCTGCTCACCACTTCACTCAAAACACAAAACGCTTACTCAGTCTGATGTGCCATCTCGCAAATCAGCGGGTGTGTGCATTAAAACGCGTGTGTGATGAACAGAACTTTAGTATAGGGCACATTTTCAACTCTGTGTCACAACACAAAACTGCATTAAAAGCTGTTCTTTTGCATAGAGACCCTTATTTGCTGATTGCTATTGAAACATATTGTGTGAATCATAGTTTTCCTTTTATGTGTATCTGCTCACCACTTCACTCAAAACACAAAACGCTTACTCAGTCTGATGTGCCATCTCGCAAATCAGCGGGTGTGTGCATTAAAACGCGTGTGTGATGAACAGAACTTTAGTATAGGGCACATTTTCAACTCTGTGTCACAACACAAAACTGCATTAAAAGCTGTTTTTTGCATAGAGACCCTTATTTGCTGATTGCTATTGAAACATATTGTGTGAATCATAGATTTTCCTTTTATGTGTATCTGCTCACCACTTCACTCAAAACACAAAACGCTTACTCAGTCTGATGTGCCATCTCGCAAATCAGCGGGTGTGTGCATTAAAACGCGTGTGTGATGACAGAACTTTAGTATAGGGCACATTTTCAACTCTGTGTTCACAACACAAAACTGCATTAAAAGCTGTTCTTTTGCATAGAGACCCTTATTTGCTGATTGCTATTGAAACATATTGTGTGAATCATAGATTTTCCTTTTATGTGTATCTGCTCACCACTTCACTCAAAACACAAAACGCTTACTCAGTCTGATGTGCCATCTCGCAAATCAGCGGGTGTGTGCATTAAAACGCGTGTGTGATGAACAGAACTTTAGTATAGGGCACATTTTCAACTCTGTGTCACAACACAAAACTGCATTAAAAGCTGTTCTTTTGCATAGAGACCCTTATTTGCTGATTGCTATTGAAACATATTGTGTGAATCATAGATTTTCCTTTTATGTGTATCTGCTCACCACTTCACTCAAAACACAAAACGCTTACTCAGTCTGATGTGCCATCTCGCAAATCAGCGGGTGTGTGCATTAAAACGCGTGTGTGATGAACAGAACTTTAGTATAGGGCACATTTTCAACTCTGTGTCACAACACAAAACTGCATTAAAAGCTGTTCTTTTGCATAGAGACCCTTATTTGCTGATTGCTATTGAAACATATTGTGTGAATCATAGTTTTCCTTTTATGTGTATCTGCTCACCACTTCACTCAAAACACAAAACGCTTACTCAGTCTGATGTGCCATCTCGCAAATCAGCGGGTGTGTGCATTAAAACGCGTGTGTGATGAACAGAACTTTAGTATAGGGCACATTTTCAACTCTGTGTCAAACACAAAACTGCATTAAAAGCTGTTCTTTTGCATAGAGACCCTTATTTGCTGATTGCTATTGAAACATATTGTGTGAATCATAGATTTTCCTTTTATGTGTATCTGCTCACCACTTCACTCAAAACACAAAACGCTTACTCAGTCTGATGTGCCATCTCGCAAATCAGCGGGTGTGTGCATTAAAACGCGTGTGTGATGACAGAACTTTAGTATAGGGCACATTTTCAACTCTGTGTTCACAACACAAAACTGCATTAAAAGCTGTTCTTTTGCATAGAGACCCTTATTTGCTGATTGCTATTGAAACATATTGTGTGAATCATAGATTTTCCTTTTATGTGTATCTGCTCACCACTTCACTCAAAACACAAAACGCTTACTCAGTCTGATGTGCCATCTCGCAAATCAGCGGGTGTGCATTAAAACGCGTGTGTGATGAACAGAACTTTAGTATAGGGCACATTTTCAACTCTGTGTCACAACACAAAACTGCATTAAAAGCTGTTCTTTTGCATAGAGACCCTTATTTGCTGATTGCTATTGAAACATATTGTGTGAATCATAGATTTTTCATTTTATGTGTATCTGCTCACCACTTCACTCAAAACACAAAACGCTTACTCAGTCTGATGTGCCATCTCGCAAATCAGCGGGTGTGTGCATTAAAACGCGTGTGTGATGAACAGAACTTTAGTATAGGGCACATTTTCAACTCTGTGTTCACAACACAAAACTGCATTAAAAGCTGTTCTTTTGCATAGAGACCCTTATTTGCTGATTGCTATTGAAACATATTGTGTGAATCATAGATTTTCCTTTTATGTGTATCTGCTCACCACTTCACTCAAAACACAAAACGCTTACTCAGTCTGATGTGCCATCTCGCAAATCAGCGGGTGTGTGCATTAAAACGCGTGTGTGATGAACAGAACTTTAGTATAGGGCACATTTTCAACTCTGTGTCACAACACAAAACTGCATTAAAAGCTGTTCTTTTGCATAGAGACCCTTATTTGCTGATTGCTATTGAAACATATTGTGTGAATCATAGATTTTCCTTTTATGTGTATCTGCTCACCACTTCACTCAAAACACAAAACGCTTACTCAGTCTGATGTGCCATCTCGCAAATCAGCGGGTGTGTGCATTAAAACGCGTGTGTGATGAACAGAACTTTAGTATAGGGCACATTTTCAACTCTGTGTCACAACACAAAACTGCATTAAAAGCTGTTCTTTTGCATAGAGACCCTTATTTGCTGATTGCTATTGAAACATATTGTGTGAATCATTTTTCCTTTTATGTGTATCTGCTCACCACTTCACTCAAAACACAAAACGCTTACTCAGTCTGATGTGCCATCTCGCAAATCAGCGGGTGTGCATTAAAACGCGTGTGTGATGAACAGAACTTTAGTATAGGGCACATTTTCAACTCTGTGTTCACAACACAAAACTGCATTAAAAGCTGTTCTTTTTCATAGAGACCCTTATTTGCTGATTGCTATTGAAACATATTGTGTGAATCATAGATTTTCCTTTTATGTGTATCTGCTCACCACTTCACTCAAAACACAAAACGCTTACTCAGTCTGATGTGCCATCTCGCAAATCAGCGGGTGTGTGCATTAAAACGCGTGTGTGATGAAGAACTTTAGTATAGGGCACATTTTCAACTCTGTGTCACAACACAAAACTGCATTAAAAGCTGTTCTTTTGCATAGAGACCCTTATTTGCTGATTGCTATTGAAACATATTGTGTGAATCATAGATTTTCCTTTTATGTGTATCTGCTCACCACTTCACTCAAAACACAAAACGCTTACTCAGTCTGATGTGCCATCTCGCAAATCAGCGGTGTGTGCATTAAAACGCGTGTGTGATGACAGAACTTTAGTATAGGGCACATTTTCAACTCTGTGTCACAACACAAAACTGCATTAAAAGCTGTTCTTTTGCATAGAGACCCTTATTTGCTGATTGCTATTGAAACATATTGTGTGAATCATAGATTTTCCTTTTATGTGTATCTGCTCACCACTTCACTCAAAACACAAAA
>JAQKPU010000302.1:0-15716 GCA_030347295.1 Setipinna tenuifilis
AAAGGAAAAACTGTGATTCACACAATATGTTTCAATACCAATCACCAAATAAGGGTCTCTATGCAAAATAACAGCTTTCAATGCAGTTTTGTGTTTTGAGCACAGAGTTGAAAATATGCTCTATACTAATGTTCTGTAAATCACACGCGTTTAAATGCACGCACCAGCTGATTTGCGAAATGGCATTGAAGCCTGAGTTAGCGTTTTGTGTTTTGAGTGAACTGGTGAGCAGATACACATAAAAGGAAAAACTGTGATTCACACAATATGTTTCAATACCAATCACCAAATAAGGGTCTCTATGCAAAATAACAGCTTTCAATGCAGTTTTGTGTTTTGAGCACAGAGTTGAAAATATGCTCTATACTAATGTTCTGTAAATCACACACGCGTTTAAATGCACGCACCAGCTGATTTGCGAAATGGCATTGAAGCCTGAGTTAGCGTTTTGTGTTTTGAGTGAACTGGTGAGCAGATACACATAAAAGGAAAAACTGTGATTCACACAATATGTTTCAATACCAATCACCAAATAAGGGTCTCTATGCAAAATAACAGCTTTCAATGCAGTTTTGTGTTTTGAGCACAGAGTTGAAAATATGCTCTATACTAATGTTCTGTAAATCACACACGCGTTTAAATGCACGCACCAGCTGATTTGCGAAATGGCATTGAAGCCTGAGTTAGCGTTTTGTGTTTTGAGTGAACTGGTGAGCAGATACACATAAAAGGAAAAACTGTGATTCACACAATATGTTTCAATACCAATCACCAAATAAGGGTCTCTATGCAAAATAACAGCTTTCAATGCAGTTTTGTGTTTTGAGCACAGAGTTGAAAATATGCTCTATACTAATGTTCTGTAAATCACACACGCGTTTAAATGCACGCACCAGCTGATTTGCGAAATGGCATTGAAGCCTGAGTTAGCGTTTTGTGTTTTGAGTGAACTGGTGAGCAGATACACATAAAAGGAAAAACTGTGATTCACACAATATGTTTCAATACCAATCACCAAATAAGGGTCTCTATGCAAAATAACAGCTTTCAATGCAGTTTTGTGTTTTGAGCACAGAGTTGAAAATATGCTCTATACTAATGTTCTGTAAATCACACACGCGTTTAAATGCACGCACCAGCTGATTTGCGAAATGGCATTGAAGCCTGAGTTAGCGTTTTGTGTTTTGAGTGAACTGGTGAGCAGATACACATAAAAGGAAAAACTGTGATTCACACAATATGTTTCAATACCAATCACCAAATAAGGGTCTCTATGCAAAATAACAGCTTTCAATGCAGTTTTGTGTTTTGAGCACAGAGTTGAAAATATGCTATACTAATGTTCTGTAAATCACACACGCGTTTAAATGCACGCACCAGCTGATTTGCGAAATGGCATTGAAGCCTGAGTTAGCGTTTTGTGTTTTGAGTGAACTGGTGAGCAGATACACATAAAAGGAAAAACTGTGATTCACACAATATGTTTCAATACCAATCACCAAATAAGGGTCTCTATGCAAAATAACAGCTTTCAATGCAGTTTTGTGTTTTGAGCACAGAGTTGAAAATATGCTCTATACTAATGTTCTGTAAATCACCACGCGTTTAAATGCACGCACCAGCTGATTTGCGAAATGGCATTGAAGCCTGAGTTAGCGTTTTGTGTTTTGAGTGAACTGGTGCAGATACACATAAAAGGAAAAACTGTGATTCACACAATATGTTTCAATACCAATCACCAAATAAGGGTCTCTATGCAAAATAACAGCTTTCAATGCAGTTTTGTGTTTTGAGCACAGAGTTGAAAATATGCTCTATACTAATGTTCTGTAAATCACACACGCGTTTAAATGCACGCACCAGCTGATTTGCGAAATGGCATTGAAGCCTGAGTTAGCGTTTTGTGTTTTGAGTGAACTGGTGAGCAGATACACATAAAAGGAAAAACTGTGATTCACACAATATGTTTCAATACCAATCACCAAATAAGGGTCTCTATGCAAAATAACAGCTTTCAATGCAGTTTTGTGTTTTGAGCACAGAGTTGAAAATATGCTATACTAATGTTCTGTAAATCACACACGCGTTTAAATGCACGCACCAGCTGATTTGCGAAATGGCATTGAAGCCTGAGTTAGCGTTTTGTGTTTTGAGTGAACTGGTGAGCAGATACACATAAAAGGAAAAACTGTGATTCACACAATATGTTTCAATACCAATCACCAAATAAGGGTCTCTATGCAAAATAACAGCTTTCAATGCAGTTTTGTGTTTTGAGCACAGAGTTGAAAATATGCTCTATACTAATGTTCTGTAAATCACACACGCGTTTAAATGCACGCACCAGCTGATTTGCGAAATGGCATTGAAGCCTGAGTTAGCGTTTTGTGTTTTGAGTGAACTGGTGAGCAGATACACATAAAAGGAAAAACTGTGATTCACACAATATGTTTCAATACCAATCACCAAATAAGGGTCTCTATGCAAAATAACAGCTTTCAATGCAGTTTTGTGTTTTGAGCACAGAGTTGAAAATATGCTCTATACTAATGTTCTGTAAATCACACACGCGTTTAAATGCACGCACCAGCTGATTTGCGAAATGGCATTGAAGCCTGAGTTAGCGTTTTGTGTTTTGAGTGAACTGGTGAGCAGATACACATAAAAGGAAAAACTGTGATTCACACAATATGTTTCAATACCAATCACCAAATAAGGGTCTCTATGCAAAATAACAGCTTTCAATGCAGTTTTGTGTTTTGAGCACAGAGTTGAAAATATGCTCTATACTAATGTTCTGTAAATCACACACGCGTTTAAATGCACGCACCAGCTGATTTGCGAAATGGCATTGAAGCCTGAGTTAGCGTTTTGTGTTTTGAGTGAACTGGTGAGCAGATACACATAAAAGGAAAAACTGTGATTCACACAATATGTTTCAATACCAATCACCAAATAAGGGTCTCTATGCAAAATAACAGCTTTCAATGCAGTTTTGTGTTTTGAGCACAGAGTTGAAAATATGCTCTATACTAATGTTCTGTAAATCACACACGCGTTTAAATGCACGCACCAGCTGATTTGCGAAATGGCATTGAAGCCTGAGTTAGCGTTTTGTGTTTTGAGTGAACTGGTGAGCAGATACACATAAAAGGAAAAACTGTGATTCACACAATATGTTTCAATACCAATCACCAAATAAGGGTCTCTATGCAAAATAACAGCTTTCAATGCAGTTTTGTGTTTTGAGCACAGAGTTGAAAATATGCTATACTAATGTTCTGTAAATCACACACGCGTTTAAATGCACGCACCAGCTGATTTGCGAAATGGCATTGAAGCCTGAGTTAGCGTTTTGTGTTTTGTGAACTGGTGAGCAGATACACATAAAAGGAAAAACTGTGATTCACACAATATTCAATCAATCACCAAATAAGGGTCTCTATGCAAAATAACAGCTTTCAATGCAGTTTTGTGTTTTGAGCACAGAGTTGAAAATATCTATACTAATGTTCTGTAAATCACACACGCGTTTAAATGCACGCACCAGCTGATTTGCGAAATGGCAT
Source organism: Setipinna tenuifilis (assembly GCA_030347295.1). Lineage (NCBI taxonomy): Eukaryota > Metazoa > Chordata > Actinopteri > Clupeiformes > Engraulidae > Setipinna > Setipinna tenuifilis. Next base: position 3,570 of record JAQKPU010000302.1, read on the forward strand.
TGAAGCCTGAGTTAGCGTTTTGTGTTTTGAGTGAACTGGTGAGCAGATACACATAAAAGGAAAAACTGTGATTCACACAATATGTTTCAATACCAATCACCAAATAAGGGTCTCTATGCAAAATAACAGCTTTCAATGCAGTTTTGTGTTTTGAGCACAGAGTTGAAAATATGCTCTATACTAATGTTCTGTAAATCACACCGCGTTTAAATGCACGCACCAGCTGATTTGCGAAATGGCATTGAAGCCTGAGTTAGCGTTTTGTGTTTTGAGTGAACTGGTGAGCAGATACACATAAAAGGAAAAACTGATTCACACAATATGTTTCAATACCAATCACCAAATAAGGGTCTCTATGCAAAATAACAGCTTTCAATGCAGTTTTGTGTTTTGAGCACAGAGTTGAAAATATGCTCTATACTAATGTTCTGTAAATCACACACGCGTTTAAATGCACGCACCAGCTGATTTGCGAAATGGCATTGAAGCCTGAGTTAGCGTTTTGTGTTTTGAGTGAACTGGTGAGCAGATACACATAAAAGGAAAAACTGTGATTCACACAATATGTTTCAATACCAATCACCAAATAAGGGTCTCTATGCAAAATAACAGCTTTCAATGCAGTTTTGTGTTTTGAGCACAGAGTTGAAAATATGCTCTATACTAATGTTCTGTAAATCACACACGCGTTTAAATGCACGCACCAGCTGATTTGCGAAATGGCATTGAAGCCTGAGTTAGCGTTTTGTGTTTTGAGTGAACTGGTGAGCAGATACACATAAAAGGAAAAACTGTGATTCACACAATATGTTTCAATACCAATCACCAAATAAGGGTCTCTATGCAAAATAACAGCTTTCAATGCAGTTTTGTGTTTTGAGCACAGAGTTGAAAATATGCTCTATACTAATGTTCTGTAAATCACACACGCGTTTAAATGCACGCACCAGCTGATTTGCGAAATGGCATTGAAGCCTGAGTTAGCGTTTTGTGTTTTGAGTGAACTGGTGAGCAGATACACATAAAAGGAAAAACTGTGATTCACACAATATGTTTCAATACCAATCACCAAATAAGGGTCTCTATGCAAAATAACAGCTTTCAATGCAGTTTTGTGTTTTGAGCACAGAGTTGAAAATATGCTCTATACTAATGTTCTGTAAATCACACACGCGTTTAAATGCACGCACCAGCTGATTTGCGAAATGGCATTGAAGCCTGAGTTAGCGTTTTGTGTTTTGAGTGAACTGGTGAGCAGATACACATAAAAGGAAAAACTGTGATTCACACAATATGTTTCAATACCAATCACCAAATAAGGGTCTCTATGCAAAATAACAGCTTTCAATGCAGTTTTGTGTTTTGAGCACAGAGTTGAAAATATGCTCTATACTAATGTTCTGTAAATCACACACGCGTTTAAATGCACGCACCAGCTGATTTGCGAAATGGCATTGAAGCCTGAGTTAGCGTTTTGTGTTTTGAGTGAACTGGTGAGCAGATACACATAAAAGGAAAAACTGTGATTCACACAATATGTTTCAATACCAATCACCAAATAAGGGTCTCTATGCAAAATAACAGCTTTCAATGCAGTTTTGTGTTTTGAGCACAGAGTTGAAAATATGCTATACTAATGTTCTGTAAATCACACACGCGTTTAAATGCACGCACCAGCTGATTTGCGAAATGGCATTGAAGCCTGAGTTAGCGTTTTGTGTTTTGAGTGAACTGGTGAGCAGATACACATAAAAGGAAAAACTGTGATTCACACAATATGTTTCAATACCAATCACCAAATAAGGGTCTCTATGCAAAATAACAGCTTTCAATGCAGTTTTGTGTTTTGAGCACAGAGTTGAAAATATGCTCTATACTAATGTTCTGTAAATCACACACGCGTTTAAATGCACGCACCAGCTGATTTGCGAAATGGCATTGAAGCCTGAGTTAGCGTTTTGTGTTTTGAGTGAACTGGTGAGCAGATACACATAAAAGGAAAAACTGTGATTCACACAATATGTTTCAATACCAATCACCAAATAAGGGTCTCTATGCAAAATAACAGCTTTCAATGCAGTTTTGTGTTTTGAGCACAGAGTTGAAAATATGCTCTATACTAATGTTCTGTAAATCACACACGCGTTTAAATGCACGCACCAGCTGATTTGCGAAATGGCATTGAAGCCTGAGTTAGCGTTTTGTGTTTTGAGTGAACTGGTGAGCAGATACACATAAAAGGAAAAACTGTGATTCACACAATATGTTTCAATACCAATCACCAAATAAGGGTCTCTATGCAAAATAACAGCTTTCAATGCAGTTTTTGTTTTGAGCACAGAGTTGAAAATATGCTCTATACTAATGTTCTGTAAATCACACACGCGTTTAAATGCACGCACCAGCTGATTTGCGAAATGGCATTGAAGCCTGAGTTAGCGTTTTGTGTTTTGAGTGAACTGGTGAGCAGATACACATAAAAGGAAAAACTGTGATTCACACAATATGTTTCAATACCAATCACCAAATAAGGGTCTCTATGCAAAATAACAGCTTTCAATGCAGTTTTGTGTTTTGAGCACAGAGTTGAAAATATGCTCTATACTAATGTTCTGTAAATCACACACGCGTTTAAATGCACGCACCAGCTGATTTGCGAAATGGCATTGAAGCCTGAGTTAGCGTTTTGTGTTTTGAGTGAACTGGTGAGCAGATACACATAAAAGGAAAAACTGTGATTCACACAATATGTTTCAATACCAATCACCAAATAAGGGTCTCTATGCAAAATAACAGCTTTCAATGCAGTTTTGTGTTTTGAGCACAGAGTTGAAAATATGCTCTATACTAATGTTCTGTAAATCACACACGCGTTTAAATGCACGCACCAGCTGATTTGCGAAATGGCATTGAAGCCTGAGTTAGCGTTTTGTGTTTTGAGTGAACTGGTGAGCAGATACACATAAAAGGAAAAACTGTGATTCACACAATATGTTTCAATACCAATCACCAAATAAGGGTCTCTATGCAAAATAACAGCTTTCAATGCAGTTTTGTGTTTTCAGCACAGAGTTGAAAATATGCTCTATACTAATGTTCTGTAAATCACACACGCGTTTAAATGCACGCACCAGCTGATTTGCGAAATGGCATTGAAGCCTGAGTTAGCGTTTTGTGTTTTGAGTGAACTGGTGAGCAGATACACATAAAAGGAAAAACTGTGATTCACACAATATGTTTCAATACCAATCACCAAATAAGGGTCTCTATGCAAAATAACAGCTTTCAATGCAGTTTTTGTTTTGAGCACAGAGTTGAAAATATCTATACTAATGTTCTGTAAATCACACACGCGTTTAAATGCACGCACCAGCTGATTTGCGAAATGGCATTGAAGCCTGAGTTAGCGTTTTGTGTTTTGAGTGAACTGGTGAGCAGATACACATAAAAGGAAAAACTGTGATTCACACAATATGTTTCAATACCAATCACCAAATAAGGGTCTCTATGCAAAATAACAGCTTTCAATGCAGTTTTGTGTTTTGAGCACAGAGTTGAAAATATGCTATACTAATGTTCTGTAAATCACACACGCGTTTAAATGCACGCACCAGCTGATTTGCGAAATGGCATTGAAGCCTGAGTTAGCGTTTTGTGTTTTGAGTGAACTGGTGAGCAGATACACATAAAAGGAAAAACTGTGATTCACACAATATTTCAATACCAATCACCAAATAAGGGTCTCTATGCAAAATAACAGCTTTCAATGCAGTTTTGTGTTTTGAGCACAGAGTTGAAAATATGCTCTATACTAATGTTCTGTAAATCACACACGCGTTTAAATGCACGCACCAGCTGATTTGCGAAATGGCATTGAAGCCTGAGTTAGCGTTTTGTGTTTTGAGTGAACTGGTGAGCAGATACACATAAAAGGAAAAACTGTGATTCACACAATATGTTTCAATACCAATCACCAAATAAGGGTCTCTATGCAAAATAACAGCTTTCAATGCAGTTTTGTGTTTTGAGCACAGAGTTGAAAATATGCTCTATACTAATGTTCTGTAAATCACACACGCGTTTAAATGCACGCACCAGCTGATTTGCGAAATGGCATTGAAGCCTGAGTTAGCGTTTTGTGTTTTGAGTGAACTGGTGAGCAGATACACATAAAAGGAAAAACTGTGATTCACACAATATGTTTCAATACCAATCACCAAATAAGGGTCTCTATGCAAAATAACAGCTTTCAATGCAGTTTTGTGTTTTGAGCACAGAGTTGAAAATATGCTCTATACTAATGTTCTGTAAATCACACACGCGTTTAAATGCACGCACCAGCTGATTTGCGAAATGGCATTGAAGCCTGAGTTAGCGTTTTGTGTTTTGAGTGAACTGGTGAGCAGATACACATAAAAGGAAAAACTGTGATTCACACAATATGTTTCAATACCAATCACCAAATAAGGGTCTCTATGCAAAATAACAGCTTTCAATGCAGTTTTGTGTTTTGAGCACAGAGTTGAAAATATGCTCTATACTAATGTTCTGTAAATCACACACGCGTTTAAATGCACGCACCAGCTGATTTGCGAAATGGCATTGAAGCCTGAGTTAGCGTTTTGTGTTTTGAGTGAACTGGTGAGCAGATACACATAAAAGGAAAAACTGTGATTCACACAATATTTCAATACCAATCACCAAATAAGGGTCTCTATGCAAAATAACAGCTTTCAATGCAGTTTTGTGTTTTGAGCACAGAGTTGAAAATATGCTCTATACTAATGTTCTGTAAATCACACACGCGTTTAAATGCACGCACCAGCTGATTTGCGAAATGGCATTGAAGCCTGAGTTAGCGTTTTGTGTTTTGAGTGAACTGGTGAGCAGATACACATAAAAGGAAAAACTGTGATTCACACAATATGTTTCAATACCAATCACCAAATAAGGGTCTCTATGCAAAATAACAGCTTTCAATGCAGTTTTGTGTTTTGAGCACAGAGTTGAAAATATGCTCTATACTAATGTTCTGTAAATCACACGCGTTTAAATGCACGCACCAGCTGATTTGCGAAATGGCATTGAAGCCTGAGTTAGCGTTTTGTGTTTTGAGTGAACTGGTGAGCAGATACACATAAAAGGAAAAACTGTGATTCACACAATATGTTTCAATACCAATCACCAAATAAGGGTCTCTATGCAAAATAACAGCTTTCAATGCAGTTTTGTGTTTTGAGCACAGAGTTGAAAATATGCTCTATACTAATGTTCTGTAAATCACACACGCGTTTAAATGCACGCACCAGCTGATTTGCGAAATGGCATTGAAGCCTGAGTTAGCGTTTTGTGTTTGAGTGAGTGAACTGGTGAGCAGATACACATAAAAGGAAAAACTGTGATTCACACAATATGTTTCAATACCAATCACCAAATAAGGGTCTCTATGCAAAATAACAGCTTTCAATGCAGTTTTGTGTTTTGAGCACAGAGTTGAAAATATGCCTATACTAATGTTCTGTAAATCACACACGCGTTTAAATGCACGCACCAGCTGATTTGCGAAATGGCATTGAAGCCTGAGTTAGCGTTTTGTGTTTTGAGTGAACTGGTGAGATACACATAAAAGGAAAAACTGTGATTCACACAATATGTTTCAATACCAATCACCAAATAAGGGTCTCTATGCAAAATAACAGCTTTCAATGCAGTTTTGTGTTTTGAGCACAGAGTTGAAAATATGCTATACTAATGTTCTGTAAATCACACACGCGTTTAAATGCACGCACCAGCTGATTTGCGAAATGGCATTGAAGCCTGAGTTAGCGTTTTGTGTTTTGAGTGAACTGGTGAGCAGATACACATAAAAGGAAAAACTGTGATTCACACAATATGTTTCAATACCAATCACCAAATAAGGGTCTCTATGCAAAATAACAGCTTTCAATGCAGTTTTGTGTTTTGAGCACAGAGTTGAAAATATGCTCTATACTAATGTTCTGTAAATCACACACGCGTTTAAATGCACGCACCAGCTGATTTGCGAAATGGCATTGAAGCCTGAGTTAGCGTTTTGTGTTTTGAGTGAACTGGTGAGCAGATACACATAAAAGGAAAAACTGTGATTCACACAATATGTTTCAATACCAATCACCAAATAAGGGTCTCTATGCAAAATAACAGCTTTCAATGCAGTTTTGTGTTTTGAGCACAGAGTTGAAAATATGCTATACTAATGTTCTGTAAATCACACACGCGTTTAAATGCACGCACCAGCTGATTTGCGAAATGGCATTGAAGCCTGAGTTAGCGTTTTGTGTTTTGAGTGAACTGGTGAGCAGATACACATAAAAGGAAAAACTGTGATTCACACAATATGTTTCAATACCAATCACCAAATAAGGGTCTCTATGCAAAATAACAGCTTTCAATGCAGTTTTGTGTTTTGAGCACAGAGTTGAAAATATGCTATACTAATGTTCTGTAAATCACACACGCGTTTAAATGCACGCACCAGCTGATTTGCGAAATGGCATTGAAGCCTGAGTTAGCGTTTTGTGTTTTGAGTGAACTGGTGAGCAGATACACATAAAAGGAAAAACTGTGATTCACACAATATGTTTCAATACCAATCACCAAATAAGGGTCTCTATGCAAAATAACAGCTTTCAATGCAGTTTTGTGTTTTGAGCACAGAGTTGAAAATATGCTCTATACTAATGTTCTGTAAATCACACACGCGTTTAAATGCACGCACCAGCTGATTTGCGAAATGGCATTGAAGCCTGAGTTAGCGTTTTGTGTTTTGAGTGAACTGGTGAGCAGATACACATAAAAGGAAAAACTGTGATTCACACAATATGTTTCAATACCAATCACCAAATAAGGGTCTCTATGCAAAATAACAGCTTTCAATGCAGTTTTGTGTTTTGAGCACAGAGTTGAAAATATGCTCTATACTAATGTTCTGTAAATCACACACGCGTTTAAATGCACGCACCAGCTGATTTGCGAAATGGCATTGAAGCCTGAGTTAGCGTTTTGTGTTTTGAGTGAACTGGTGAGCAGATACACATAAAAGGAAAAACTGTGATTCACACAATATGTTTCAATACCAATCACCAAATAAGGGTCTCTATGCAAAATAACAGCTTTCAATGCAGTTTTGTGTTTTGAGCACAGAGTTGAAAATATGCTCTATACTAATGTTCTGTAAATCACACACGCGTTTAAATGCACGCACCAGCTGATTTGCGAAATGGCATTGAAGCCTGAGTTAGCGTTTTGTGTTTTGAGTGAACTGGTGAGCAGATACACATAAAAGGAAAAACTGTGATTCACACAATATGTTTCAATACCAATCACCAAATAAGGGTCTCTATGCAAAATAACAGCTTTCAATGCAGTTTTGTGTTTTGAGCACAGAGTTGAAAATATGCTCTATACTAATGTTCTGTAAATCACACACGCGTTTAAATGCACGCACCAGCTGATTTGCGAAATGGCATTGAAGCCTGAGTTAGCGTTTTGTGTTTTGAGTGAACTGGTGAGCAGATACACATAAAAGGAAAAACTGTGATTCACACAATATGTTTCAATACCAATCACCAAATAAGGGTCTCTATGCAAAATAACAGCTTTCAATGCAGTTTTGTGTTTTGAGCACAGAGTTGAAAATATGCTCTATACTAATGTTCTGTAAATCACACACGCGTTTAAATGCACGCACCAGCTGATTTGCGAAATGGCATTGAAGCCTGAGTTAGCGTTTTGTGTTTTGAGTGAACTGGTGAGCAGATACACATAAAAGGAAAAACTGTGATTCACACAATATGTTTCAATACCAATCACCAAATAAGGGTCTCTATGCAAAATAACAGCTTTCAATGCAGTTTTGTGTTTTGAGCACAGAGTTGAAAATATGCTCTATACTAATGTTCTGTAAATCACACACGCGTTTAAATGCACGCACCAGCTGATTTGCGAAATGGCATTGAAGCCTGAGTTAGCGTTTTGTGTTTTGAGTGAACTGGTGAGCAGATACACATAAAAGGAAAAACTGTGATTCACACAATATGTTTCAATACCAATCACCAAATAAGGGTCTCTATGCAAAATAACAGCTTTCAATGCAGTTTTGTGTTTTGAGCACAGAGTTGAAAATATGCTATACTAATGTTCTGTAAATCACACACGCGTTTAAATGCACGCACCAGCTGATTTGCGAAATGGCATTGAAGCCTGAGTTAGCGTTTTGTGTTTTGAGTGAACTGGTGAGCAGATACACATAAAAGGAAAAACTGTGATTCACACAATATGTTTCAATACCAATCACCAAATAAGGGTCTCTATGCAAAATAACAGCTTTCAATGCAGTTTTGTGTTTTGAGCACAGAGTTGAAAATATGCTCTATACTAATGTTCTGTAAATCACACACGCGTTTAAATGCACGCACCAGCTGATTTGCGAAATGGCATTGAAGCCTGAGTTAGCGTTTTGTGTTTTGAGTGAACTGGTGAGCAGATACACATAAAAGGAAAAACTGTGATTCACACAATATGTTTCAATACCAATCACCAAATAAGGGTCTCTATGCAAAATAACAGCTTTCAATGCAGTTTTGTGTTTTGAGCACAGAGTTGAAAATATGCTCTATACTAATGTTCTGTAAATCACACACGCGTTTAAATGCACGCACCATGATTTGCGAAATGGCATTGAAGCCTGAGTTAGCGTTTTGTGTTTTGAGTAAACTGGTGAGCAGATACACATAAAAGGAAAAACTGTGATTCACACAATATGTTTCAATACCAATCACCAAAAGGGTCTCTATGCAAAATAACAGCTTTCAATGCAGTTTTGTGTTTTGAGCACAGAGTTGAAAATATGCTATACTAATGTTCTGTAATCACACACGCGTTTAAATGCACGCACCAGCTGATTTGCGAAATGGCATTGAAGCCTGAGTTAGCGTTTTGTGTTTTGAGTGAACTGGTGAGCAGATACACATAAAAGGAAAAACTGTGATTCACACAATATGTTTCAATACCAATCACCAAATAAGGGTCTCTATGCAAAATAACAGCTTTCAATGCAGTTTTGTGTTTTGAGCACAGAGTTGAAAATATGCTCTATACTAATGTTCTGTAAATCACACACGCGTTTAAATGCACGCACCAGCTGATTTGCGAAATGGCATTGAAGCCTGAGTTAGCGTTTTGTGTTTTGAGTGAACTGGTGAGCAGATACACATAAAAGGAAAAACTGTGATTCACACAATATGTTTCAATACCAATCACCAAATAGGGTCTCTATGCAAAATAACAGCTTTCAATGCAGTTTGTGTTTTGAGCACAGAGTTGAAAATATGCTATACTAATGTTCTGTAAATCACACACGCGTTTAAATGCACGCACCAGCTGATTTGCGAAATGGCATTGAAGCCTGAGTTAGCGTTTTGTGTTTTGAGTGAACTGGTGAGCAGATACACATAAAAGGAAAAACTGTGATTCACACAATATGTTTCAATACCAATCACCAAATAAGGGTCTCTATGCAAAATAACAGCTTTCAATGCAGTTTTGTGTTTTGAGCACAGAGTTGAAAATATGCTCTATACTAATGTTCTGTAAATCACACACGCGTTTAAATGCACGCACCAGCTGATTTGCGAAATGGCATTGAAGCCTGAGTTAGCGTTTTGTGTTTTGAGTGAACTGGTGAGCAGATACACATAAAAGGAAAAACTGTGATTCACACAATATGTTTCAATACCAATCACCAAATAAGGGTCTCTATGCAAAATAACAGCTTTCAATGCAGTTTTGTTTTGAGCACAGAGTTGAAAATATGCCTATACTAATGTTCTGTAAATCACACACGCGTTTAAATGCACGCACCAGCTGATTTGCGAAATGGCATTGAAGCCTGAGTTAGCGTTTTGTGTTTTGAGTGAACTGGTGAGCAGATACACATAAAAGGAAAAACTGTGATTCACACAATATGTTTCAATACCAATCACCAAATAAGGGTCTCTATGCAAAATAACAGCTTTCAATGCAGTTTTGTGTTTGAGCACAGAGTTGAAAATATGCTATACTAATGTTCTGTAAATCACACCGCGTTTAAATGCACGCACCAGCTGATTTGCGAAATGGCATTGAAGCCTGAGTTAGCGTTTTGTGTTTTGAGAACTGGTGAGCAGATACACATAAAAGGAAAAACTGTGATTCACACAATATGTTTCAATACCAATCACCAAATAAGGGTCTCTATGCAAAATAACAGCTTTCAATGCAGTTTTGTGTTTTGAGCACAGAGTTGAAAATATGCCTATACTAATGTTCTGTAAATCACACACGCGTTTAAATGCACGCACCAGCTGATTTGCGAAATGGCATTGAAGCCTGAGTTAGCGTTTTGTGTTTTGAGTAAACTGGTGAGCAGATACACATAAAAGGAAAAACTGTGATTCACACAATATGTTTCAATACCAAATCACCAAATAAGGGTCTCTATGCAAAATAACAGCTTTCAATGCAGTTTTGTGTTTTGAGCACAGAGTTGAAAATATGCGCTATACTAATGTTCTGTAAATCACACACGCGTTTAAATGCACGCACCAGCTGATTTGCGAAATGGCATTGAAGCCTGAGTTAGCGTTTTGTGTTTTGAGTGAACTGGTGAGCAGATACACATAAAAGGAAAAACTGTGATTCACACAATATGTTTCAATACCAATCACCAAATAAGGGTCTCTATGCAAAATAACAGCTTTCAATGCAGTTTTGTGTTTTGAGCACAGAGTTGAAAATATGCTATACTAATGTTCTGTAATCACACACGCGTTTAAATGCACGCACCAGCTGATTTGCGAAATGGCATTGAAGCCTGAGTTAGCGTTTTGTGTTTTGAGTGAACTGGTGAGCAGATACACATAAAAGGAAAAAACTGTGATTCACACAATATGTTTCAATACCAATCACCAAATAGGGTCTCTATGCAAAATAACAGCTTTCAATGCAGTTTTGTGTTTTGAGCACAGAGTTGAAAATATGCCTATACTAATGTTCTGTAAATCACACACGCGTTTAAATGCACGCACCAGCTGATTTGCGAAATGGCATTGAAGCCTGAGTTAGCGTTTTGTGTTTTGAGTAAACTGGTGAGCAGATACACATAAAAGGAAAAACTGTGATTCACACAATATGTTTCAATACCAATCACCAAATAAGGGTCTCTATGCAAAATAACAGCTTTCAATGCAGTTTTGTGTTTTGAGCACAGAGTTGAAAATATGCCTATACTAATGTTCTGTAAATCACACACGCGTTTAAATGCACGCACCAGCTGATTTGCGAAATGGCATTGAAGCCTGAGTTAGCGTTTTGTGTTTTGAGTGAACTGGTGAGCAGATACACATAAAGGAAAAAACTGTGATTCACACAATATGTTTCAATACCAATCACCAAATAAGGGTCTCTATGCAAAATAACAGCTTTCAATGCAGTTTTGTGTTTTGAGCACAGAGTTGAAAATATGCCTATACTAATGTTCTGTAAATCACACACGCGTTTAAATGCACGCACCAGCTGATTTGCGAAATGGCATTGAAGCCTGAGTTAGCGTTTTGTGTTTTGAGTGAACTGGTGAGCAGATACACATAAAAGGAAAAACTGTGATTCACACAATATGTTTCAATACCAATCACCAAATAAGGGTCTCTATGCAAAATAACAGCTTTCAATGCAGTTTTGTGTTTTGAGCACAGAGTTGAAAATATGCGCTATACTAATGTTCTGTAAATCACACACGCGTTTAAATGCACGCCAGCTGATTTGCGAAATGGCATTGAAGCCTGAGTTAGCGTTTTGTGTTTTGAGTAAACTGGTGAGCAGATACACATAAAAGGAAAAACTGTGATTCACACAATATGTTTCAATACCAATCACCAAATAAGGGTCTCTATGCAAAATAACAGCTTTCAATGCAGTTTTGTGTTTTGAGCACAGAGTTGAAAATATGCTCTATACTAATGTTCTGTAAATCACACACGCGTTTAAATGCACGCACCAGCTGATTTGCGAAATGGCATTGAAGCCTGAGTTAGCGTTTTGTGTTTTGAGTGAACTGGTGAGCAGATACAC
>JAQKPU010000304.1:0-15260 GCA_030347295.1 Setipinna tenuifilis
CGCGTGTGTGGTTACAGAACATTAGTATAGCGCATATTTTCAACTCTGTGCTCAAAAACACAAAACTGCATTGAAAGCTGTTATTTTGCATAGAGACCCGTATTTGGTGATTGTATTGAAACATATTGTGTGAATCACAGTTTTTCTTTTATGTGTATCTGGTCACCAGTTCACTCAAAACACAAAACGCTAACTCAGGCTTCAATGCCATTTCGCAAATCAACTGGTGCGTGCATTTAAACGCGTGTGTGAGTTACAGAACATTAGTATAGGCATATTTTCAACTCTGTGCTCAAAACCCAAAACTGCATTGAAAGCTGTTATTTTGCATAGAGACCCGTATTTGGTTATTGCTATTGAAACATATTGTGTGAATCACAGTTTTTTTTTTATATGTATCTGGTCACCAGTTACTCAAAACACAAAACGCTAACTCAGCTTCAATGCCATTTCGCAAATCATGGTGCGTGCATTTAAACGCGTGTGTGAGTTACAGAACATTAGTATAGGCATATTTTCAACTCTGTGCTCAAAACCCAAAACTGCATTGAAAGCTGTTATTTTGCATAGAGACCCGTATTTGGTTATTGTATTGAAACATATTGTGTGAATCACAGTTTTTTCTTTTATGTGTATCTGGTCACCAGTTCACTCAAAACACAAACGCTACCTCAGGCTTCAATGCCATTTCGCAAATCAACTGGTGCGTGCATTTAAACGCGTGTGTGAGTTACAGAACATTAGTATAGGCATATTTTCAACTCTCTGCTCAAAACCCAAAACTGCATTGAAAGCTGTTATTTTGCATAGAGACCCGTATTTGGTTATTGCTATTGAAACATATTGTGTGAATCACAGTTTTTTCTTTATGTGTATCTGGTCACCAGTTCACTCAAAACACAAAACGCTAACTCAGGCTTCAATGCCATTTCGCAAATCAGCGGGTGCGTGCATTTAAACGCGTGTGTGATGTACAGAACATTAGTATAGGGCATATTTTCAACTCTGTGCTCAAAACCCAAAACTGCATTGAAAGCTGTTATTTTGCATAGAGACCCGTATTTGGTTATTGCTATTGAAACATATTGTGTGAATCACATTTTTTCTTGTATATGTATCTGGTCACCAGTTCACTCAAAACACCAAACGCTAACTCAGGCTTCAATGCCATTTCGCAAATCAACTGGTGCGTGCATTTAAACGCGTGTGTGAGTTACAGAACATTAGTATAGCGCATATTTTCAACTCTGTGCTCAAAACCCAAAACTGCATTGAAAGCTGTTATTTTGCATAGAGACCCGTATTTGGTTATTGCTATTGAAACATATTGTGTGAATCACAGTTTTTTCTTGTATGTGTATCTGGTCACCAGTTTACTCAAAACACAAAACGCTACCTCAGGCTTCAATGCCATTTCGCAAATCAACTGGTGCGTGCATTTAAACGCGTGTGTGAGTTACAGAACATTAGTATAGGCATATTTTCAACTCTCTGCTCAAAACAAAACTGCATTGAAAGCTGTTATTTTGCATAGAGACCCTTATTTGGTTATTGCTATTGAAACATATTGTGTGAATCACAGTTTTTTCTTTTATGTGTATCTGTCACCAGTTTACTCAAAACACAAAACGCTACCTCAGGCTTCAATGCCATTTCGCAAATCAACTGGTGCGTGCATTTAAACGCGTGTGTGAGTTACAGAACATTAGTATAGCGCATATTTTCAACTCTCTGCTCAAAACCCAAAACTGCATTGAAAGCTGTTATTTTGCATAGAGACCCGTATTTGGTTATTGCTATTGAAACATATTGTGTGAATCACAGTTTTTTCTTTATGTGTATCTGGTCACCAGTTTCACTCAAAACACAAAACGCTAACTCAGGCTTCAATGCCATTTCGCAAATCAACTGGTGCGTGCATTTAAACGCGTGTGTGAGTTACAGAACATTAGTATAGCGCATATTTTCAACTCTCTGCTCAAAACCCAAAACTGCATTGAAAGCTGTTATTTTGCATAGAGACCCGTATTTGGTTATTGCTATTGAAACATATTGTGTGAATCACAGTTTTTCTTTATGTGTATCTGGTCACCAGTTTACTCAAAACACAAAACGCTACCTCAGGCTTCAATGCCATTTCGCAAATCAACTGGTGCGTGCATTTAAACGCGTGTGTGAGTTACAGAACATTAGTATAGCGCATATTTTCAACTCTCTGCTCAAAACCCAAAACTGCATTGAAAGCTGTTATTTTGCATAGAGACCCGTATTTGGTTATTGCTATTGAAACATATTGTGTGAATCACAGTTTTTTCTTTATGTGTATCTGGTCACCAGTTACTCAAAACACAAAACGCTACCTCAGGCTTCAATGCCATTTCGCAAATCAACTGGTGCGTGCATTTAAACGCGTGTGTGAGTTACAGAACATTAGTATAGGCATATTTTCAACTCTCTGCTCAAAACCCAAAACTGCATTGAAAGCTGTTATTTTGCATAGAGACCCGTATTTGGTTATTGCTATTGAAACATATTGTGTGAATCACAGTTTTTCTTTTATGTGTATCTGGTCACCAGTTTACTCAAAACACAAAACGCTACCTCAGGCTTCAATGCCATTTCGCAAATCAACTGGTGCGTGCATTTAAACGCGTGTGTGAGTTACAGAACATTAGTATAGCATATTTTCAACTCTCTGCTCAAAACCCAAAACCGCATTGAAAGCTGTTATTTTGCATAGAGACCCGTATTTGGTTATTGCTATTGAAACATATTGTGTGAATCACAGTTTTTTCTTTGATGTGTATCTGGTCACCAGTTCACTCAAAACACAAAACGCTAACTCAGGCTTCAATGCCATTTCGCAAATCAACTGGTGCGTGCATTTAAACGCGTGTGTGAGTACAGAACATTAGTATAGGCATATTTTCAACTCTGTGCTCAAAACCCAAAACTGCATTGAAAGCTGTTATTTTGCATAGAGACCCGTATTTGGTTATTGCTATTGAAACATATTGTGTGAATCACAGTTTTTCTTGTATGTGTATCTGGTCACCATTTACTCAAAACACAAAACGCTACTCAGGCTTCAATGCCATTTCGCAAATCAACTGGTGCGTGCATTTAAACGCGTGTGTGAGTTACAGAACATTAGTATAGCGCATATTTTCAACTCTCTGCTCAAAACCCAAAACTGCATTGAAAGCTGTTATTTTGCATAGAGACCCGTATTTGGTTATTGCTATTGAAACATATTGTGTGAATCACAGTTTTTTCTTTATGTGTATCTGGTCACCAGTTCACTCAAAACACAAAACGCTAACTCAGGCTTCAATGCCATTTCGCAAATCACTGGTGCGTGCATTTAAACGCGTGTGTGATGTACAGAACATTAGTATAGGCATATTTTCAACTCTGTGCTCAAAACCCAAAACTGCATTGAAAGCTGTTATTTTGCATAGAGACCCGTATTTGGTTATTGCTATTGAAACATATTGTGTGAATCACATTTTTTCTTTATGTGTATCTGGTCACCAGTTTACTCAAAACACAAAACGCTACCTCAGGCTTCAATGCCATTTCGCAAATCAACTGGTGCGTGCATTTAAACGCGTGTGTGAGTTACAGAACATTAGTATAGGCATATTTTCAACTCTCTGCTCAAAACCCAAAACTGCATTGAAAGCTGTTATTTTGCATAGAGACCCGTATTTGGTTATTGCTATTGAAACATATTGTGTGAATCACAGTTTTTTCTTTATGTGTATCTGGTCACCAGTTTACTCAAAACACAAAACGCTAACTCAGGCTTCAATGCCATTTCGCAAATCAACTGGTGCGTGCATTTAAACGCGTGTGTGAGTTACAGAACATTAGTATAGGCATATTTTCAACTCTGTGCTCAAAACCCAAAACTGCATTGAAAGCTGTTATTTTGCATAGAGACCCGTATTTGGTTATTGCTATTGAAACATATTGTGTGAATCACAGTTTTTTCTTTTATGTGTATCTGGTCACCAGTTCACTCAAAACACAAAACGCTAACTCAGGCTTCAATGCCATTTCGCAAATCAACTGGTGCGTGCATTTAAACGCGTGTGTGTGTTACAGAACATTAGTATAGCGCATATTTTCAACTCTCTGCTCAAAACCCAAAACTGCATTGAAAGCTGTTATTTTGCATAGAGACCCGTATTTGGTTATTGCTATTGAAACATATTGTGTGAATCACAGTTTTTTCTTGTATGTGTATCTGGTCACCAGTTTACTCAAAACACAAAACGCTACTCAGGCTTCAATGCCATTTCGCAAATCACGGGTGCGTGCATTTAAACGCGTGTGTGATTACAGAACATTAGTATAGGCATATTTTCAACTCTGTGCTCAAAACCCAAAACTGCATTGAAAGCTGTTATTTTGCATAGAGACCCGTATTTGGTTATTGCTATTGAAACATATTGTGTGAATCACATTTTTTCTTGTATGTGTATCTGGTCACCAGTTTACTCAAAACACAAAACGCTACTCAGGCTTCAATGCCATTTCGCAAATCAACTGGTGCGTGCATTTAAACGCGTGTGTGAGTTACAGAACATTAGTATAGGCATATTTTCAACTCTCTGCTCAAAACCCAAAACTGCATTGAAAGCTGTTATTTTGCATAGAGACCCGTATTTGGTTATTGCTATTGAAACATATTGTGTGAATCACAGTTTTTCTTTTATGTGTATCTGGTCACCAGTTTACTCAAAACACAAAACGCTACCTCAGGCTTCAATGCCATTTCGCAAATCAACTGGTGCGTGCATTTAAACGCGTGTGTGAGTTACAGAACATTAGTATAGCGCATATTTTCAACTCTGTGCTCAAAACCCAAAACTGCATTGAAAGCTGTTATTTTGCATAGAGACCCGTATTTGGTTATTGCTATTGAAACATATTGTGTGAATCACAGTTTTTTCTTTTATGTGTATCTGGTCACCAGTTTACTCAAAACACAAAACGCTACTCAGGCTTCAATGCCATTTCGCAAATCAACTGGTGCGTGCATTTAAACGCGTGTGTGAGTTACAGAACATTAGTATAGCGCATATTTTCAACTCTCTGCTCAAAACCCAAAACTGCATTGAAAGCTGTTATTTTGCATAGAGACCCGTATTTGGTTATTGCTATTGAAACATATTGTGTGAATCACAGTTTTTTCTTTATGTGTATCTGGTCACCAGTTACTCAAAACACAAAACGCTAACTCAGGCTTCAATGCCATTTCGCAAATCACTGGTGCGTGCATTTAAACGCGTGTGTGAGTTACAGAACATTAGTATAGGCATATTTTCAACTCTGTGCTCAAAACCCAAAACTGCATTGAAAGCTGTTATTTTGCATAGAGACCCGTATTTGGTTATTGCTATTGAAACATATTGTGTGAATCACATTTTTTCTTTTATGTGTATCTGGTCACCAGTTACTCAAAACACAAAACGCTAACTCAGGCTTCAATGCCATTTCGCAAATCAACTGGTGCGTGCATTTAAACGCGTGTGTGAGTTACAGAACATTAGTATAGCGCATATTTTCAACTCTCTGCTCAAAACCCAAAACTGCATTGAAAGCTGTTATTTTGCATAGAGACCCGTATTTGGTTATTGCTATTGAAACATATTGTGTGAATCACAGTTTTTTCTTTTATGTGTATCTGGTCACCAGTTCACTCAAAACACAAAACGCTAACTCAGGCTTCAATGCCATTTCGCAAATCAACTGGTGCGTGCATTTAAACGCGTGTGTGAGTACAGAACATTAGTATAGGCATATTTTCAACTCTGTGCTCAAAACCCAAAACTGCATTGAAAGCTGTTATTTTGCATAGAGACCCGTATTTGGTTATTGCTATTGAAACATATTGTGTGAATCACATTTTTTCTTGTATGTGTATCTGGTCACCAGTTTACTCAAAACACAAAACGCTAACTCAGGCTTCAATGCCATTTCGCAAATCAACTGGTGCGTGCATTTAAACGCGTGTGTGATGTACAGAACATTAGTATAGGCATATTTTCAACTCTGTGCTCAAAACCCAAAACTGCATTGAAAGCTGTTATTTTGCATAGAGACCCGTATTTGGTTATTGCTATTGAAACATATTGTGTGAATCACAGTTTTTTTTGTATGTGTATCTGGTCACCAGTTACTCAAAACACAAAACGCTACTCAGGCTTCAATGCCATTTCGCAAATCAACTGGTGCGTGCATTTAAACGCGTGTGTGAGTTACAGAACATTAGTATAGGCATATTTTCAACTCTGTGCTCAAAACCCAAAACTGCATTGAAAGCTGTTATTTTGCATAGAGACCCGTATTTGGTTATTGCTATTGAAACATATTGTGTGAATCACAGTTTTTTCTTTTATGTGTATCTGGTCACCAGTTTACTCAAACACAAAACGCTACTCAGGCTTCAATGCCATTTCGCAAATCAACTGGTGCGTGCATTTAAACGCGTGTGTGAGTTACAGAACATTAGTATAGCGCATATTTTCAACTCTCTGCTCAAAACCCAAAACTGCATTGAAAGCTGTTATTTTGCATAGAGACCCGTATTTGGTTATTGCTATTGAAACATATTGTGTGAATCACAGTTTTTTCTTTATGTGTATCTGGTCACCAGTTCACTCAAAACACAAAACGCTAACTCAGGCTTCAATGCCATTTCGCAAATCACTGGTGCGTGCATTTAAACGCGTGTGTGATGTACAGAACATTAGTATAGGCATATTTTCAACTCTGTGCTCAAAACCCAAAACTGCATTGAAAGCTGTTATTTTGCATAGAGACCCGTATTTGGTTATTGCTATTGAAACATATTGTGTGAATCACAGTTTTTTCTTGTATGTGTATCTGGTCACCAGTTACTCAAAACACAAAACGCTAACTCAGGCTTCAATGCCATTTCGCAAATCAACTGGTGCGTGCATTTAAACGCGTGTGTGAGTTACAGAACATTAGTATAGCGCATATTTTCAACTCTGCTCAAAACCCAAAACTGCATTGAAAGCTGTTATTTTGCATAGAGACCCGTATTTGGTTATTGCTATTGAAACATATTGTGTGAATCACAGTTTTTTCTTTATGTGTATCTGGTCACCAGTTTACTCAAAACACAAAACGCTAACTCAGGCTTCAATGCCATTTCGCAAATCAACTGGTGCGTGCATTTAAACGCGTGTGTGAGTTACAGAACATTAGTATAGGCATATTTTCAACTCTCTGCTCAAAACCCAAAACTGCATTGAAAGCTGTTATTTTGCATAGAGACCCGTATTTGGTTATTGCTATTGAAACATATTGTGTGAATCACAGTTTTTCTTTATGTGTATCTGGTCACCAGTTCACTCAAAACACAAAACGCTACTCAGGCTTCAATGCCATTTCGCAAATCAATGTGCGTGCATTTAAACGCGTGTGTGAGTTACAGAACATTAGTATAGGGCATATTTTCAACTCTGTGCTCAAAACCCAAAACTGCATTGAAAGCTGTTATTTTGCATAGAGACCCGTATTTGGTTATTGCTATTGAAACATATTGTGTGAATCACATTTTTTCTTGTATGTATCTGGTCACCAGTTACTCAAAACACAAAACGCTAACTCAGGCTTCAATGCCATTTCGCAAATCAACTGGTGCGTGCATTTAAACGCGTGTGTGAGTTACAGAACATTAGTATAGCGCATATTTTCAACTCTCTGCTCAAAACCCAAAACTGCATTGAAAGCTGTTATTTTGCATAGAGACCCGTATTTGGTTATTGCTATTGAAACATATTGTGTGAATCACAGTTTTTTCTTTATGTGTATCTGGTCACCAGTTTACTCAAAACACAAAACGCTACTCAGGCTTCAATGCCATTTCGCAAATCAACTGGTGCGTGCATTTAAACGCGTGTGTGAGTTACAGAACATTAGTATAGCGCATATTTTCAACTCTCTGCTCAAAACCCAAAACTGCATTGAAAGCTGTTATTTTGCATAGAGACCCGTATTTGGTTATTGCTATTGAAACATATTGTGTGAATCACAGTTTTTCTTTATGTGTATCTGGTCACCAGTTACTCAAAACACAAAACGCTACTCAGGCTTCAATGCCATTTCGCAAATCACGGTGCGTGCATTTAAACGCGTGTGTGATTACAGAACATTAGTATAGGCATATTTTCAACTCTCTGCTCAAAACCCAAAACTGCATTGAAAGCTGTTATTTTGCATAGAGACCCGTATTTGGTTATTGCTATTGAAACATATTGTGTGAATCACAGTTTTTTCTTTATGTGTATCTGGTCACCAGTTTACTCAAAACACAAAACGCTACCTCAGGCTTCAATGCCATTTCGCAAATCAACTGGTGCGTGCATTTAAACGCGTGTGTGAGTTACAGAACATTAGTATAGCGCATATTTTCAACTCTCTGCTCAAAACCCAAAACTGCATTGAAAGCTGTTATTTTGCATAGAGACCCGTATTTGGTTATTGCTATTGAAACATATTGTGTGAATCACAGTTTTTTCTTTTATGTGTATCTGGTCACCAGTTTACTCAAAACACAAAACGCTACTCAGGCTTCAATGCCATTTCGCAAATCAACTGGTGCGTGCATTTAAACGCGTGTGTGATTACAGAACATTAGTATAGGCATATTTTCAACTCTGTGCTCAAAACCCAAAACTGCATTGAAAGCTGTTATTTTGCATAGAGACCCGTATTTGGTTATTGCTATTGAAACATATTGTGTGAATCACAGTTTTTTCTTGTATGTGTATCTGGTCACCAGTTCACTCAAAACACAAAACGCTAACTCAGGCTTCAATGCCATTTCGCAAATCAACTGGTGCGTGCATTTAAACGCGTGTGTGAGTTACAGAACATTAGTATAGCGCATATTTTCAACTCTCTGCTCAAAACCCAAAACTGCATTGAAAGCTGTTATTTTGCATAGAGACCCGTATTTGGTTATTGCTATTGAAACATATTGTGTGAATCACAGTTTTTCTTTTATGTGTATCTGGTCACCAGTTACTCAAAACACAAAACGCTAACTCAGGCTTCAATGCCATTTCGCAAATCAACTGGTGCGTGCATTTAAACGCGTGTGTGAGTTACAGAACATTAGTATAGCATATTTTCAACTCTCTGCTCAAAACCCAAAACTGCATTGAAAGCTGTTATTTTGCATAGAGACCCGTATTTGGTTATTGCTATTGAAACATATTGTGTGAATCACAGTTTTTTCTTTTATGTGTATCTGGTCACCAGTTTACTCAAAACACAAAACGCTACTCAGGCTTCAATGCCATTTCGCAAATCAACTGGTGCGTGCATTTAAACGCGTGTGTGAGTTACAGAACATTAGTATAGGCATATTTTCAACTCTGTGCTCAAAACCCAAAACTGCATTGAAAGCTGTTATTTTGCATAGAGACCCGTATTTGGTTATTGCTATTGAAACATATTGTGTGAATCACATTTTTTCTTGTATGTGTATCTGGTCACCAGTTCACTCAAAACACAAAACGCTAACTCAGGCTTCAATGCCATTTCGCAAATCAACTGGTGCGTGCATTTAAACGCGTGTGTGAGTTACAGAACATTAGTATAGGGCATATTTTCAACTCTCTGCTCAAAACCCAAAACTGCATTGAAAGCTGTTATTTTGCATAGAGACCCGTATTTGGTTATTGCTATTGAAACATATTGTGTGAATCACAGTTTTTTCTTGTATGTGTATCTGGTCACCAGTTACTCAAAACACAAAACGCTACTCAGGCTTCAATGCCATTTCGCAAATCAACTGGTGCGTGCATTTAAACGCGTGTGTGAGTTACAGAACATTAGTATAGCGCATATTTTCAACTCTCTGCTCAAAACCCAAAACTGCATTGAAAGCTGTTATTTTGCATAGAGACCCGTATTTGGTTATTGCTATTGAAACATATTGTGTGAATCACAGTTTTTTCTTGTATGTGTATCTGGTCACCAGTTTACTCAAAACACAAAACGCTACTCAGGCTTCAATGCCATTTCGCAAATCAACTGGTGCGTGCATTTAAACGCGTGTGTGAGTTACAGAACATTAGTATAGCGCATATTTTCAACTCTCTGCTCAAAACCCAAAACTGCATTGAAAGCTGTTATTTTGCATAGAGACCCGTATTTGGTTATTGCTATTGAAACATATTGTGTGAATCACAGTTTTTTCTTTATGTGTATCTGGTCACCAGTTTACTCAAAACACAAAACGCTACCTCAGGCTTCAATGCCATTTCGCAAATCAACTGGTGCGTGCATTTAAACGCGTGTGTGAGTTACAGAACATTAGTATAGCGCATATTTTCAACTCTCTGCTCAAAACCCAAAACTGCATTGAAAGCTGTTATTTTGCATAGAGACCCGTATTTGGTTATTGCTATTGAAACATATTGTGTGAATCACAGTTTTTTCTTTTATGTGTATCTGGTCACCAGTTTACTCAAAACACAAAACGCTAACTCAGGCTTCAATGCCATTTCGCAAATCAACTGGTGCGTGCATTTAAACGCGTGTGTGATGTACAGAACATTAGTATAGGCATATTTTCAACTCTGTGCTCAAAACCCAAAACTGCATTGAAAGCTGTTATTTTGCATAGAGACCCGTATTTGGTTATTGCTATTGAAACATATTGTGTGAATCACATTTTTTCTTTTATGTGTATCTGGTCACCAGTTTACTCAAAACACAAAACGCTAACTCAGGCTTCAATGCCATTTCGCAAATCAACTGGTGCGTGCATTTAAACGCGTGTGTGAGTTACAGAACATTAGTATAGGCATATTTTCAACTCTGTGCTCAAAACCCAAAACTGCATTGAAAGCTGTTATTTTGCATAGAGACCCGTATTTGGTTATTGCTATTGAAACATATTGTGTGAATCACAGTTTTTTCTTTATGTGTATCTGGTCACCAGTTTACTCAAAACACAAAACGCTACTCAGGCTTCAATGCCATTTCGCAAATCAACTGGTGCGTGCATTTAAAACGTGTGTGTGAGTTACAGAACATTAGTATAGGCATATTTTCAACTCTGCTCAAAACCCAAAACTGCATTGAAAGCTGTTATTTTGCATAGAGACCCGTATTTGGTTATTGCTATTGAAACATATTGTGTGAATCACAGTTTTTTTTGTATGTGTATCTGGTCACCAGTTCACTCAAAACACAAAACGCTAACTCAGGCTTCAATGCCATTTCGCAAATCACTGGTGCGTGCATTTAAACGCGTGTGTGATTACAGAACATTAGTAGGGCATATTTTCAACTCTGTGCTCAAAACCCAAAACTGCATTGAAAGCTGTTATTTTGCATAGAGACCCGTATTTGGTTATTGCTATTGAAACATATTGTGTGAATCACAGTTTTTTCTTTATGTGTATCTGGTCACCAGTTACTCAAAACACAAAACGCTACCTCAGGCTTCAATGCCATTTCGCAAATCAACTGGTGCGTGCATTTAAACGCGTGTGTGAGTACAGAACATTAGTATAGGCATATTTTCAACTCTGTGCTCAAAACCCAAAACTGCATTGAAAGCTGTTATTTTGCATAGAGACCCGTATTTGGTTATTGCTATTGAAACATATTGTGTGAATCACAGTTTTTTCTTTATGTGTATCTGGTCACCAGTTTACTCAAAACACAAAACGCTAACTCAGGCTTCAATGCCATTTCGCAAATCAACTGGTGCGTGCATTTAAACGCGTGTGTGATTACAGAACATTAGTATAGCGCATATTTTCAACTCTCTGCTCAAAACCCAAAACTGCATTGAAAGCTGTTATTTTGCATAGAGACCCGTATTTGGTTATTGCTATTGAAACATATTGTGTGAATCACAGTTTTTCTTTATGTGTATTGGTCACCAGTTCACTCAAAACACAAAACGCTAACTCAGGCTTCAATGCCATTTCGCAAATCACTGGTGCGTGCATTTAAACGCGTGTGTGATTACAGAACATTAGTATAGGCATATTTTCAACTCTCTGCTCAAAACCCAAAACTGCATTGAAAGCTGTTATTTTGCATAGAGACCCGTATTTGGTTATTGCTATTGAAACATATTGTGTGAATCACAGTTTTTTCTTTATGTGTATCTGGTCACCAGTTTACTCAAAACACAAAACGCTACTCAGGCTTCAATGCCATTTCGCAAATCAACTGGTGCGTGCATTTAAACGCGTGTGTGAGTACAGAACATTAGTATAGCGCATATTTTCAACTCTGTGCTCAAAACCCAAAACTGCATTGAAAGCTGTTATTTTGCATAGAGACCCGTATTTGGTTATTGCTATTGAAACATATTGTGTGAATCACAGTTTTTTCTTGTATGTGTATCTGGTCACCAGTTACTCAAAACACAAAACGCTAACTCAGGCTTCAATGCCATTTCGCAAATCAACTGGTGCGTGCATTTAAACGCGTGTGTGATTACAGAACATTAGTATAGGCATATTTTCAACTCTCTGCTCAAAACCCAAAACTGCATTGAAAGCTGTTATTTTGCATAGAGACCCGTATTTGGTTATTGCTATTGAAACATATTGTGTGAATCACAGTTTTTTTTGTATGTGTATCTGGTCACCAGTTACTCAAAACACAAAACGCTAACTCAGGCTTCAATGCCATTTCGCAAATCAACTGGTGCGTGCATTTAAACGCGTGTGTGAGTTACAGAACATTAGTATAGGCATATTTTCAACTCTCTGCTCAAAACCCAAAACTGCATTGAAAGCTGTTATTTTGCATAGAGACCCGTATTTGGTTATTGCTATTGAAACATATTGTGTGAATCACAGTTTTTTTTGTATGTGTATCTGGTCACCAGTTTACTCAAAACACAAACGCTAACTCAGGCTTCAATGCCATTTCGCAAATCAACTGGTGCGTGCATTTAAACGCGTGTGTGAGTTACAGAACATTAGTATAGCGCATATTTTCAACTCTCTGCTCAAAACCCAAAACTGCATTGAAAGCTGTTATTTTGCATAGAGACCCGTATTTGGTTATTGCTATTGAAACATATTGTGTGAATCACAGTTTTTTTTTATGTGTATCTGGTCACCAGTTACTCAAAACACAAAACGCTACTCAGGCTTCAATGCCATTTCGCAAATCAACTGTGCGTGCATTTAAACGCGTGTGTGAGTTACAGAACATTAGTATAGCGCATATTTTCAACTCTGTGCTCAAAACCAAAACTGCATTGAAAGCTGTTATTTTGCATAGAGACCCGTATTTGGTTATTGCTATTGAAACATATTGTGTGAATCACAGTTTTTTTTGTATGTGTATCTGGTCACCAGTTCACTCAAAACACAAACGCTAACTCAGGCTTCAATGCCATTTCGCAAATCACTGGTGCGTGCATTTAAACGCGTGTGTGATGTACAGAACATTAGTATAGGCATATTTTCAACTCTGCTCAAAACCCAAAACTGCATTGAAAGCTGTTATTTTGCATAGAGACCCGTATTTGGTTATTGCTATTGAAACATATTGTGTGAATCACAGTTTTTTCTTGTATGTGTATCTGGTCACCAGTTTACTCAAAACACAAAACGCTACTCAGGCTTCAATGCCATTTCGCAAATCAACTGGTGCGTGCATTTAAACGCGTGTGTGAGTTACAGAACATTAGTATAGCGCATATTTTCAACTCTCTGCTCAAAACCCAAAACTGCATTGAAAGCTGTTATTTTGCATAGAGACCCGTATTTGGTTATTGCTATTGAAACATATTGTGTGAATCACAGTTTTTCTTTATGTGTATCTGGTCACCAGTTTCACTCAAAACACAAAACGCTACTCAGGCTTCAATGCCATTTCGCAAATCAACTGGTGCGTGCATTTAAACGCGTGTGTGAGTTACAGAACATTAGTATAGGCATATTTTCAACTCTCTGCTCAAAACCCAAAACTGCATTGAAAGCTGTTATTTTGCATAGAGACCCGTATTTGGTTATTGCTATTGAAACATATTGTGTGAATCACAGTTTTTTCTTTATGTGTATCTGGTCACCAGTTTACTCAAAACACAAAACGCTACTCAGGCTTCAATGCCATTTCGCAAATCAACTGGTGCGTGCATTTAAACGCGTGTGTGAGTTACAGAACATTAGTATAGCGCATATTTTCAACTCTCTGCTCAAAACCCAAAACTGCATTGAAAGCTGTTATTTTGCATAGAGACCCGTATTTGGTTATTGCTATTGAAACATATTGTGTGAATCACAGTTTTTCTTTTATGTGTATCTGGTCACCAGTTTACTCAAAACACAAAACGCTACTCAGGCTTCAATGCCATTTCGCAAATCAACTGGTGCGTGCATTTAAACGCGTGTGTGAGTTACAGAACATTAGTATAGGCATATTTTCAACTCTCTGCTCAAAACCCAAAACTGCATTGAAAGCTGTTATTTTGCATAGAGACCCGTATTTGGTTATTGCTATTGAAACATATTGTGTGAATCACAGTTTTTTCTTGTATGTGTATCTGGTCACCAGTTCACTCAAAACACAAAACGCTAACTCAGGCTTCAATGCCATTTCGCAAATCAGGGTGCGTGCATTTAAACGCGTGTGTGATGTACAACATTAGTATAGGGCATATTTTCAACTCTGTGCTAAAACCCAAAACTGCATTGAAAGCTGTTATTTTGCATAGAGACCCGTATTTGGTTATTGCTATTGAAACATATTGTGTGAATCACATTTTTTTCTTTATGTGTATCTGGTCACCAGTTCACTCAAAACACAAAACGCTAACTCAGGCTTCAATGCCATTTCGCAAATCAACTGGTGCGTGCATTTAAACGCGTGTGTGTTACAGAACATTAGTATAGCGCATATTTTCAACTCTCTGCTCAAAACCCAAAACTGCATTGAAAGCTGTTATTTTGCATAGAGACCCGTATTTGGTTATTGTATTGAAACATATTGTGTGAATCACAGTTTTTTCTTTTATGTGTATCTGGTCACCAGTTACTCAAAACACAAAACGCTACTCAGGCTTCAATGCCATTTCGCAAATCAAGCGGGTGGTGCTGCATTTAAACGCGTGTGTGATGTACAGAACATTAGTATAGCGCATATTTTCAACTCTTGCTAAAACCAAAACTGCATTGAAAGCTGTTATTTTGCATAGAGACCCGTCTTTGGTTATTGCTATTGAAACA
>JAQKPU010000295.1:0-16229 GCA_030347295.1 Setipinna tenuifilis
CACAATATGTTCAATAGCAATCAACAAATAAGGGTCCTCTATGCAAAATAACAGCTTTTAATGCAGTTTTTGTGTTTGTGAGCACAGAGTTGAAAATTGCCCTATACTAATGTTCTTACATCACACACGCGTTTTAATGCACACCCCGCTGATTTGCGAGATGACATCAGAAGCTGATATAGAGTTTTGTTTTTGAGTGAAGTGGTGAGCAGATACACATAAAAAGAAAAAACTGATTCACACAATTGTTTCAATAGCAATCAGCAAATAAGTCTCTATGCAAAAAACAGCTTTTAATGCAGTTTTGTGATTGAGCAAGAGTTGAAAATGTGCCCTATACTAAATGTTCTGTATCACACACGCGTTTTAATGCACACACAAGTTTTGCGAGATGGCATTGGAAGCTGAGTAAGCGTTTGTGTGTTTTGAGTGAAGTGGTGAGCAGATACACATAAAAGAAAAACTGTGATTCACACAATGTTTCAATAGCAATCAGCAAATAAGGGTCTCTATGCAAAATAACAGCTTTTAATGCAGTTTTGTGTTTTTGAGCACAGACTTGAAAATGTGCCCTATACTAAAGTTCTGTACATCACACACGCGTTTTAAATGCGACACCACCCTGGTTTGCGAGATGCATCAGACCTGTAGCGTTTTGTGTTTTGAGTGAAGTGGTGAGCAGATACACATAAAAGGAAACAACTGATTCACACAATATGTTTCAATAGCAATCACAAATAAGGGTCTCTATGCAAAATAACAGCTTTTAATGCAGTTTTGTGTTTGAGCACAGAGTTGAAAATATGCCCTATACTAAAGTTCGTACATCACACACGCGTTTTAATGCACACCCCTGATTTGCGAGATGGCACATCAGACTGAGTAAGCGTTTTGTGTTTTGAGTGAAGTGGTGAGCAGATACACATAAAAGGAAAAACTTGATTCACACAATATGTTTCAATAGCAATCAGCAAATAAGGGTCTCTATGCAAAATAACAGCTTTTAATGCAGTTTTGTGTTTTGAGCACAGAGTTTGAAAATGTGCCCTATACTAAAGTTGTACATCACACACGCGTTTTAATGCACCACCCGCTGATTTGCGAGATGCACATCAGACTGAGTAAGCGTTTTGTGTTTTGAGTGAAGTGGTGAGCAGATACACATAAAAGGAAAAACTATGATTCACAATATGTTTCAATAGCAATCAGCAAATAAGGGTCTCTATGCAAAAGAACAGCTTTTAATGCAGTTTTGTGTTTTGAGCACAGACTTGAAAATGTGCCCTATACTAAAGTTCTGTACATCACACACGCGTTTTAATGCACCACCCCGCTGATTTGCGAGATGCCACATCAGACTTAGTAAGCGTTTTGTGTTTTGAGTGAAGTGGTGAGCAGATACACATAAAAAAAAACTATGATTCACACAATATGTTTCAATAGCAATCAGCAAATAAGGGTCTCTATGCAAAAACAGCTTTTAATGCAGTTTTGTGTTTGAGCACAGACTTGAAAATGTGCCCTATACTAAAGTTTCTGTACACACACGCGTTTTAATGCCACACCCGCTGGTTTGCGAGATGCACATCAGACTTAGTAAGCGTTTTGTGTTTTGAGTGAAGTGGTGAGCAGATACACATAAAAGGAAAAACTATGTTTCACACAATATGTTTCAATAGCAATCAGCAAATAAGGGTCTCTATGCAAAATGACAGCTTTTAATGCAGTTTTGTGTTGTGAGCACAGACTTGAAAATGTGCCCTATACTAAAGTTGTGTACATCACACACGCGTTTTAATGCACCACCCCTGGTTTGCGAGATGCCACATCAGACTTAGTAAGCGTTTTGTGTTTTGAGTGAAGTGGTGAGCAGATACACATAAAAGGAAAAAACTGATTCACACAATATGTTTCAATAGCAATAACCAAATACGGGTCTCTATGCAAAAGAACAGCTTTTAATGCAGTTTTGTGTTGTGAGCACAGACTTGAAAATGTGCCCTATACTAAAGTTGTGTACATCACACACGCGTTTTAATGCCCACACCCGCTGGTTTGCGAGATGCACATCAGACTTAGTAAGCGTTTTGTGTTTTGAGTGAAGTGGTGAGCAGATACACATAAAGGAAAAACTAAGATTCACACAATATGTTTCAATAGCAATCAGCAAATAAGGGTCTCTATGCAAAAGAACAGCTTTTAATGCAGTTTTGTGTTTGTGAGCACAGACTTGAAAATGTGCCCTATACTAAAGTTCTGTACATCACACACGCGTTTTAATGCACACCCGCTGGTTTGCGAGATGCCACATCAGACTTAGTAAGCGTTTTGTGTTTTGAGTGAAGTGGTGAGCAGATACACATAAAAGGAAAAACTATGATTCACACAATATGTTTCAATAGCAATCAGCAAATAAGGGTCTCTATGCAAAAGAACAGCTTTTAATGCAGTTTTGTGTTGTGAGCACAGACTTGAAAATGTGCCCTATACTAAAGTTGTGTACATCACACACGCGTTTTAATGCCCACCCCGCTGGTTTGCGAGATCAGACTTAGTAAGCGTTTTGTGTTTTGAGTGAAGTGGTGAGCAGATACACATAAAAGGAAAAACTAAGATTCACACAATATGTTTCAATAGCAATCAGCAAATAAGGGTCTCTATGCAAAAGAACAGCTTTTAATGCAGTTTTGTGTTTGAGCACAGACTTGAAAATGTGCCCTATACTAAAGTTGTACATCACACACGCGTTTTAATGCCCACCCCGCTGGTTTGCGAGATGCCACATCAGACTTAGTAAGCGTTTTGTGTTTTGAGTGAAGTGGTGAGCAGATACACATAAAAGGAAAAAACTGATTCACACAATATGTTTCAATAGCAATCAGCAAATAAGGGTCTCTATGCAAAAGAACAGCTTTTAATGCAGTTTTGTGTTGTGAGCACAGACTTGAAAATGTGCCCTATACTAAAGTTGTGTACATCACACACGCGTTTTAATGCCCACACCCGCTGGTTTGCGAGATGCAGACTTAGTAAGCGTTTTGTGTTTTGAGTGAAGTGGTGAGCAGATACACATAAAAAAAAACTAGATTCACACAATATGTTTCAATAGCAATCAGCAAATAAGGGTCTCTATGCAAAAGAACAGCTTTTAATGCAGTTTTGTGTTGTGAGCACAGACTTGAAAATGTGCCCTATACTAAAGTTGTGTACATCACACACGCGTTTTAATGACACCCCGCTGGTTTGCGAGATGCCACATCGACTTAGTAAGCGTTTTGTGTTTTGAGTGAAGTGGTGAGCAGATACACATAAAAGGAAAAACTAAGATTCACACAATATGTTTCAATAGCAATCAGCAAATAAGGGTCTCTATGCAAAAGAACAGCTTTTAATGCAGTTTTGTGTTGTGAGCACAGACTTGAAAATGTGCCCTATACTAAAGTTGTGTACATCACACACGCGTTTTAATGCCCACACCCGCTGGTTTGCGAGATGCCACATCAGACTTAGCGTTTTGTGTTTTGAGTGAAGTGGTGAGCAGATACACATAAAAGAAAAACTAAGATTCACACAATATGTTTCAATAGCAATCAGCAAATAAGGGTCTCTATGCAAAAGAACAGCTTTTAATGCAGTTTTGTGTTGTGAGCACAGACTTGAAAATGTGCCCTATACTAAAGTTGTGTACATCACACACGCGTTTTAATGCCCACACCCTGGTTTGCGAGATGCCACATCAGACTTAGTAAGCGTTTTGTGTTTTGAGTGAAGTGGTGAGCAGATACACATAAAAAAAAAACTATTCACACAATATGTTTCAATAGCAATCAGCAAATAAGGGTCTCTATGCAAAAGAACAGCTTTTAATGCAGTTTTGTGTTGTGAGCACAGACTTGAAAATGTGCCCTATACTAAAGTTGTGTACATCACACACGCGTTTTAATGCCCACACCCTGGTTTGCGAGATCAGACTTAGTAAGCGTTTTGTGTTTTGAGTGAAGTGTGAGCAGATACACATAAAAGGAAAAACTAAGATTCACACAATATGTTTCAATAGCAATCAGCAAATAAGGGTCTCTATGCAAAAGAACAGCTTTTAATGCAGTTTTGTGTTGTGAGCACAGACTTGAAAATGTGCCCTATACTAAAGTTGTGTACATCACACACGCGTTTTAATGCCCACACCGCTGGTTTGCGAGATGCCACATCAGACTTAGTAAGCGTTTTGTGTTTTGAGTGAAGTGGTGAGCAGATACACATAAAAGGAAAAACTAAGATTCACACAATATGTTTCAATAGCAATCAGCAAATAAGGGTCTCTATGCAAAAGAACAGCTTTTAATGCAGTTTTGTGTTGTGAGCACAGACTTGAAAATGTGCCCTATACTAAAGTTGTGTACATCACACACGCGTTTTAATGCCCACACCCGCTGGTTTGCGAGATGCCACATCAGACTTAGTAAGCGTTTTGTGTTTTGAGTGAAGTGGTGAGCAGATACACATAAAAGGAAAAACTAAGATTCACACAATATGTTTCAATAGCAATCAGCAAATAAGGGTCTCTATGCAAAAGAACAGCTTTTAATGCAGTTTTGTGTTGTGAGCACAGACTTGAAAATGTGCCCTATACTAAAGTTGTGTACATCACACACGCGTTTTAATGCCCACATGGTTTGCGAGATGCCACATCAGACTTAGTAAGCGTTTTGTGTTTTGAGTGAAGTGGTGAGCAGATACACATAAAAGGAAAAACTAAGATTCACACAATATGTTTCAATAGCAATCAGCAAATAAGGGTCTCTATGCAAAAGAACAGCTTTTAATGCAGTTTTGTGTTGTGAGCACAGACTTGAAAATGTGCCCTATACTAAAGTTGTGTACATCACACACGCGTTTTAATGCCCACACCCGCTTTTGCGAGATCAGACTTAGTAAGCGTTTTGTGTTTTGAGTGAAGTGGTGAGCAGATACACATAAAAGGAAAAACTAAGATTCACACAATATGTTTCAATAGCAATCAGCAAATAAGGGTCTCTATGCAAAAGAACAGCTTTTAATGCAGTTTTGTGTTGTGAGCACAGACTTGAAAATGTGCCCTATACTAAAGTTGTGTACATCACACACGCGTTTTAATGCCCACACCGCTGGTTTGCGAGATGCCACATCAGACTTAGTAAGCGTTTTGTGTTTTGAGTGAAGTGGTGAGCAGATACACATAAAAGGAAAAACTAAGATTCACACAATATGTTTCAATAGCAATCAGCAAATAAGGGTCTCTATGCAAAAGAACAGCTTTTAATGCAGTTTTGTGTTGTGAGCACAGACTTGAAAATGTGCCCTATACTAAAGTTGTGTACATCACACACGCGTTTTAATGCCCACACCCTGGTTTGCGAGATGCCACATCAGACTTAGTAAGCGTTTTGTGTTTTGAGTGAAGTGGTGAGCAGATACACATAAAAGGAAAAACTAAGATTCACACAATATGTTTCAATAGCAATCAGCAAATAAGGGTCTCTATGCAAAAGAACAGCTTTTAATGCAGTTTTGTGTTGTGAGCACAGACTTGAAAATGTGCCCTATACTAAAGTTGTGTACATCACACACGCGTTTTAATGCCCACACCCGCTGGTTTGCGAGATGCCACATCAGACTTAGTAAGCGTTTTGTGTTTTGAGTGAAGTGGTGAGCAGATACACATAAAAGGAAAAACTAAGATTCACACAATATGTTTCAATAGCAATCAGCAAATAAGGGTCTCTATGCAAAAGAACAGCTTTTAATGCAGTTTTGTGTTGTGAGCACAGACTTGAAAATGTGCCCTATACTAAAGTTGTGTACATCACACACGCGTTTTAATGCCCACACCCGCTGGTTTGCGAGATGCCACATCAGACTTAGTAAGCGTTTTGTGTTTTGAGTGAAGTGGTGAGCAGATACACATAAAAGGAAAAACTAAGATTCACACAATATGTTTCAATAGCAATCAGCAAATAAGGGTCTCTATGCAAAAGAACAGCTTTTAATGCAGTTTTGTGTTGTGAGCACAGACTTGAAAATGTGCCCTATACTAAAGTTGTGTACATCACACACGCGTTTTAATGCCCACACCCGCTGGTTTGCGAGATGCCACATCAGACTTAGTAAGCGTTTTGTGTTTTGAGTGAAGTGGTGAGCAGATACACATAAAAGGAAAAACTAAGATTCACACAATATGTTTCAATAGCAATCAGCAAATAAGGGTCTCTATGCAAAAGAACAGCTTTTAATGCAGTTTTGTGTTGTGAGCACAGACTTGAAAATGTGCCCTATACTAAAGTTGTGTACATCACACACGCGTTTTAATGCCCACACCCGCTGGTTTGCGAGATGCCACATCAGACTTAGTAAGCGTTTTGTGTTTTGAGTGAAGTGGTGAGCAGATACACATAAAAGGAAAAACTAAGATTCACACAATATGTTTCAATAGCAATCAGCAAATAAGGGTCTCTATGCAAAAGAACAGCTTTTAATGCAGTTTTGTGTTGTGAGCACAGACTTGAAAATGTGCCCTATACTAAAGTTGTGTACATCACACACGCGTTTTAATGCCCACACCCGCTGGTTTGCGAGATGCCACATCAGACTTAGTAAGCGTTTTGTGTTTTGAGTGAAGTGGTGAGCAGATACACATAAAAGGAAAAACTAAGATTCACACAATATGTTTCAATAGCAATCAGCAAATAAGGGTCTCTATGCAAAAGAACAGCTTTTAATGCAGTTTTGTGTTGTGAGCACAGACTTGAAAATGTGCCCTATACTAAAGTTGTGTACATCACACACGCGTTTTAATGCCCACACCCGCTGGTTTGCGAGATGCCACATCAGACTTAGTAAGCGTTTTGTGTTTTGAGTGAAGTGGTGAGCAGATACACATAAAAGGAAAAACTAAGATTCACACAATATGTTTCAATAGCAATCAGCAAATAAGGGTCTCTATGCAAAAGAACAGCTTTTAATGCAGTTTTGTGTTGTGAGCACAGACTTGAAAATGTGCCCTATACTAAAGTTGTGTACATCACACACGCGTTTTAATGCCCACACCCGCTGGTTTGCGAGATGCCACATCAGACTTAGTAAGCGTTTTGTGTTTTGAGTGAAGTGGTGAGCAGATACACATAAAAGGAAAAACTAAGATTCACACAATATGTTTCAATAGCAATCAGCAAATAAGGGTCTCTATGCAAAAGAACAGCTTTTAATGCAGTTTTGTGTTGTGAGCACAGACTTGAAAATGTGCCCTATACTAAAGTTGTGTACATCACACACGCGTTTTAATGCCCACACCCGCTGGTTTGCGAGATGCCACATCAGACTTAGTAAGCGTTTTGTGTTTTGAGTGAAGTGGTGAGCAGATACACATAAAAGGAAAAACTAAGATTCACACAATATGTTTCAATAGCAATCAGCAAATAAGGGTCTCTATGCAAAAGAACAGCTTTTAATGCAGTTTTGTGTTGTGAGCACAGACTTGAAAATGTGCCCTATACTAAAGTTGTGTACATCACACACGCGTTTTAATGCCCACACCCGCTGGTTTGCGAGATGCCACATCAGACTTAGTAAGCGTTTTGTGTTTTGAGTGAAGTGGTGAGCAGATACACATAAAAGGAAAAACTAAGATTCACACAATATGTTTCAATAGCAATCAGCAAATAAGGGTCTCTATGCAAAAGAACAGCTTTTAATGCAGTTTTGTGTTGTGAGCACAGACTTGAAAATGTGCCCTATACTAAAGTTGTGTACATCACACACGCGTTTTAATGCCCACACCCGCTGGTTTGCGAGATGCCACATCAGACTTAGTAAGCGTTTTGTGTTTTGAGTGAAGTGGTGAGCAGATACACATAAAAGGAAAAACTAAGATTCACACAATATGTTTCAATAGCAATCAGCAAATAAGGGTCTCTATGCAAAAGAACAGCTTTTAATGCAGTTTTGTGTTGTGAGCACAGACTTGAAAATGTGCCCTATACTAAAGTTGTGTACATCACACACGCGTTTTAATGCCCACACCCGCTGGTTTGCGAGATGCCACATCAGACTTAGTAAGCGTTTTGTGTTTTGAGTGAAGTGGTGAGCAGATACACATAAAAGGAAAAACTAAGATTCACACAATATGTTTCAATAGCAATCAGCAAATAAGGGTCTCTA
Source organism: Setipinna tenuifilis (assembly GCA_030347295.1). Classification (NCBI taxonomy): domain Eukaryota; kingdom Metazoa; phylum Chordata; class Actinopteri; order Clupeiformes; family Engraulidae; genus Setipinna; species Setipinna tenuifilis. The sequence continues at coordinate 8,194 of JAQKPU010000295.1, forward strand.
TGCAAAAGAACAGCTTTTAATGCAGTTTTGTGTTGTGAGCACAGACTTGAAAATGTGCCCTATACTAAAGTTGTGTACATCACACACGCGTTTTAATGCCCACACCCGCTGGTTTGCGAGATGCCACATCAGACTTAGTAAGCGTTTTGTGTTTTGAGTGAAGTGGTGAGCAGATACACATAAAAGGAAAAACTAAGATTCACACAATATGTTTCAATAGCAATCAGCAAATAAGGGTCTCTATGCAAAAGAACAGCTTTTAATGCAGTTTTGTGTTGTGAGCACAGACTTGAAAATGTGCCCTATACTAAAGTTGTGTACATCACACACGCGTTTTAATGCCCACACCCGCTGGTTTGCGAGATGCCACATCAGACTTAGTAAGCGTTTTGTGTTTTGAGTGAAGTGGTGAGCAGATACACATAAAAGGAAAAACTAAGATTCACACAATATGTTTCAATAGCAATCAGCAAATAAGGGTCTCTATGCAAAAGAACAGCTTTTAATGCAGTTTTGTGTTGTGAGCACAGACTTGAAAATGTGCCCTATACTAAAGTTGTGTACATCACACACGCGTTTTAATGCCCACACCCGCTGGTTTGCGAGATGCCACATCAGACTTAGTAAGCGTTTTGTGTTTTGAGTGAAGTGGTGAGCAGATACACATAAAAGGAAAAACTAAGATTCACACAATATGTTTCAATAGCAATCAGCAAATAAGGGTCTCTATGCAAAAGAACAGCTTTTAATGCAGTTTTGTGTTGTGAGCACAGACTTGAAAATGTGCCCTATACTAAAGTTGTGTACATCACACACGCGTTTTAATGCCCACACCCGCTGGTTTGCGAGATGCCACATCAGACTTAGTAAGCGTTTTGTGTTTTGAGTGAAGTGGTGAGCAGATACACATAAAAGGAAAAACTAAGATTCACACAATATGTTTCAATAGCAATCAGCAAATAAGGGTCTCTATGCAAAAGAACAGCTTTTAATGCAGTTTTGTGTTGTGAGCACAGACTTGAAAATGTGCCCTATACTAAAGTTGTGTACATCACACACGCGTTTTAATGCCCACACCCGCTGGTTTGCGAGATGCCACATCAGACTTAGTAAGCGTTTTGTGTTTTGAGTGAAGTGGTGAGCAGATACACATAAAAGGAAAAACTAAGATTCACACAATATGTTTCAATAGCAATCAGCAAATAAGGGTCTCTATGCAAAAGAACAGCTTTTAATGCAGTTTTGTGTTGTGAGCACAGACTTGAAAATGTGCCCTATACTAAAGTTGTGTACATCACACACGCGTTTTAATGCCCACACCCGCTGGTTTGCGAGATGCCACATCAGACTTAGTAAGCGTTTTGTGTTTTGAGTGAAGTGGTGAGCAGATACACATAAAAGGAAAAACTAAGATTCACACAATATGTTTCAATAGCAATCAGCAAATAAGGGTCTCTATGCAAAAGAACAGCTTTTAATGCAGTTTTGTGTTGTGAGCACAGACTTGAAAATGTGCCCTATACTAAAGTTGTGTACATCACACACGCGTTTTAATGCCCACACCCGCTGGTTTGCGAGATGCCACATCAGACTTAGTAAGCGTTTTGTGTTTTGAGTGAAGTGGTGAGCAGATACACATAAAAGGAAAAACTAAGATTCACACAATATGTTTCAATAGCAATCAGCAAATAAGGGTCTCTATGCAAAAGAACAGCTTTTAATGCAGTTTTGTGTTGTGAGCACAGACTTGAAAATGTGCCCTATACTAAAGTTGTGTACATCACACACGCGTTTTAATGCCCACACCCGCTGGTTTGCGAGATGCCACATCAGACTTAGTAAGCGTTTTGTGTTTTGAGTGAAGTGGTGAGCAGATACACATAAAAGGAAAAACTAAGATTCACACAATATGTTTCAATAGCAATCAGCAAATAAGGGTCTCTATGCAAAAGAACAGCTTTTAATGCAGTTTTGTGTTGTGAGCACAGACTTGAAAATGTGCCCTATACTAAAGTTGTGTACATCACACACGCGTTTTAATGCCCACACCCGCTGGTTTGCGAGATGCCACATCAGACTTAGTAAGCGTTTTGTGTTTTGAGTGAAGTGGTGAGCAGATACACATAAAAGGAAAAACTAAGATTCACACAATATGTTTCAATAGCAATCAGCAAATAAGGGTCTCTATGCAAAAGAACAGCTTTTAATGCAGTTTTGTGTTGTGAGCACAGACTTGAAAATGTGCCCTATACTAAAGTTGTGTACATCACACACGCGTTTTAATGCCCACACCCGCTGGTTTGCGAGATGCCACATCAGACTTAGTAAGCGTTTTGTGTTTTGAGTGAAGTGGTGAGCAGATACACATAAAAGGAAAAACTAAGATTCACACAATATGTTTCAATAGCAATCAGCAAATAAGGGTCTCTATGCAAAAGAACAGCTTTTAATGCAGTTTTGTGTTGTGAGCACAGACTTGAAAATGTGCCCTATACTAAAGTTGTGTACATCACACACGCGTTTTAATGCCCACACCCGCTGGTTTGCGAGATGCCACATCAGACTTAGTAAGCGTTTTGTGTTTTGAGTGAAGTGGTGAGCAGATACACATAAAAGGAAAAACTAAGATTCACACAATATGTTTCAATAGCAATCAGCAAATAAGGGTCTCTATGCAAAAGAACAGCTTTTAATGCAGTTTTGTGTTGTGAGCACAGACTTGAAAATGTGCCCTATACTAAAGTTGTGTACATCACACACGCGTTTTAATGCCCACACCCGCTGGTTTGCGAGATGCCACATCAGACTTAGTAAGCGTTTTGTGTTTTGAGTGAAGTGGTGAGCAGATACACATAAAAGGAAAAACTAAGATTCACACAATATGTTTCAATAGCAATCAGCAAATAAGGGTCTCTATGCAAAAGAACAGCTTTTAATGCAGTTTTGTGTTGTGAGCACAGACTTGAAAATGTGCCCTATACTAAAGTTGTGTACATCACACACGCGTTTTAATGCCCACACCCGCTGGTTTGCGAGATGCCACATCAGACTTAGTAAGCGTTTTGTGTTTTGAGTGAAGTGGTGAGCAGATACACATAAAAGGAAAAACTAAGATTCACACAATATGTTTCAATAGCAATCAGCAAATAAGGGTCTCTATGCAAAAGAACAGCTTTTAATGCAGTTTTGTGTTGTGAGCACAGACTTGAAAATGTGCCCTATACTAAAGTTGTGTACATCACACACGCGTTTTAATGCCCACACCCGCTGGTTTGCGAGATGCCACATCAGACTTAGTAAGCGTTTTGTGTTTTGAGTGAAGTGGTGAGCAGATACACATAAAAGGAAAAACTAAGATTCACACAATATGTTTCAATAGCAATCAGCAAATAAGGGTCTCTATGCAAAAGAACAGCTTTTAATGCAGTTTTGTGTTGTGAGCACAGACTTGAAAATGTGCCCTATACTAAAGTTGTGTACATCACACACGCGTTTTAATGCCCACACCCGCTGGTTTGCGAGATGCCACATCAGACTTAGTAAGCGTTTTGTGTTTTGAGTGAAGTGGTGAGCAGATACACATAAAAGGAAAAACTAAGATTCACACAATATGTTTCAATAGCAATCAGCAAATAAGGGTCTCTATGCAAAAGAACAGCTTTTAATGCAGTTTTGTGTTGTGAGCACAGACTTGAAAATGTGCCCTATACTAAAGTTGTGTACATCACACACGCGTTTTAATGCCCACACCCGCTGGTTTGCGAGATGCCACATCAGACTTAGTAAGCGTTTTGTGTTTTGAGTGAAGTGGTGAGCAGATACACATAAAAGGAAAAACTAAGATTCACACAATATGTTTCAATAGCAATCAGCAAATAAGGGTCTCTATGCAAAAGAACAGCTTTTAATGCAGTTTTGTGTTGTGAGCACAGACTTGAAAATGTGCCCTATACTAAAGTTGTGTACATCACACACGCGTTTTAATGCCCACACCCGCTGGTTTGCGAGATGCCACATCAGACTTAGTAAGCGTTTTGTGTTTTGAGTGAAGTGGTGAGCAGATACACATAAAAGGAAAAACTAAGATTCACACAATATGTTTCAATAGCAATCAGCAAATAAGGGTCTCTATGCAAAAGAACAGCTTTTAATGCAGTTTTGTGTTGTGAGCACAGACTTGAAAATGTGCCCTATACTAAAGTTGTGTACATCACACACGCGTTTTAATGCCCACACCCGCTGGTTTGCGAGATGCCACATCAGACTTAGTAAGCGTTTTGTGTTTTGAGTGAAGTGGTGAGCAGATACACATAAAAGGAAAAACTAAGATTCACACAATATGTTTCAATAGCAATCAGCAAATAAGGGTCTCTATGCAAAAGAACAGCTTTTAATGCAGTTTTGTGTTGTGAGCACAGACTTGAAAATGTGCCCTATACTAAAGTTGTGTACATCACACACGCGTTTTAATGCCCACACCCGCTGGTTTGCGAGATGCCACATCAGACTTAGTAAGCGTTTTGTGTTTTGAGTGAAGTGGTGAGCAGATACACATAAAAGGAAAAACTAAGATTCACACAATATGTTTCAATAGCAATCAGCAAATAAGGGTCTCTATGCAAAAGAACAGCTTTTAATGCAGTTTTGTGTTGTGAGCACAGACTTGAAAATGTGCCCTATACTAAAGTTGTGTACATCACACACGCGTTTTAATGCCCACACCCGCTGGTTTGCGAGATGCCACATCAGACTTAGTAAGCGTTTTGTGTTTTGAGTGAAGTGGTGAGCAGATACACATAAAAGGAAAAACTAAGATTCACACAATATGTTTCAATAGCAATCAGCAAATAAGGGTCTCTATGCAAAAGAACAGCTTTTAATGCAGTTTTGTGTTGTGAGCACAGACTTGAAAATGTGCCCTATACTAAAGTTGTGTACATCACACACGCGTTTTAATGCCCACACCCGCTGGTTTGCGAGATGCCACATCAGACTTAGTAAGCGTTTTGTGTTTTGAGTGAAGTGGTGAGCAGATACACATAAAAGGAAAAACTAAGATTCACACAATATGTTTCAATAGCAATCAGCAAATAAGGGTCTCTATGCAAAAGAACAGCTTTTAATGCAGTTTTGTGTTGTGAGCACAGACTTGAAAATGTGCCCTATACTAAAGTTGTGTACATCACACACGCGTTTTAATGCCCACACCCGCTGGTTTGCGAGATGCCACATCAGACTTAGTAAGCGTTTTGTGTTTTGAGTGAAGTGGTGAGCAGATACACATAAAAGGAAAAACTAAGATTCACACAATATGTTTCAATAGCAATCAGCAAATAAGGGTCTCTATGCAAAAGAACAGCTTTTAATGCAGTTTTGTGTTGTGAGCACAGACTTGAAAATGTGCCCTATACTAAAGTTGTGTACATCACACACGCGTTTTAATGCCCACACCCGCTGGTTTGCGAGATGCCACATCAGACTTAGTAAGCGTTTTGTGTTTTGAGTGAAGTGGTGAGCAGATACACATAAAAGGAAAAACTAAGATTCACACAATATGTTTCAATAGCAATCAGCAAATAAGGGTCTCTATGCAAAAGAACAGCTTTTAATGCAGTTTTGTGTTGTGAGCACAGACTTGAAAATGTGCCCTATACTAAAGTTGTGTACATCACACACGCGTTTTAATGCCCACACCCGCTGGTTTGCGAGATGCCACATCAGACTTAGTAAGCGTTTTGTGTTTTGAGTGAAGTGGTGAGCAGATACACATAAAAGGAAAAACTAAGATTCACACAATATGTTTCAATAGCAATCAGCAAATAAGGGTCTCTATGCAAAAGAACAGCTTTTAATGCAGTTTTGTGTTGTGAGCACAGACTTGAAAATGTGCCCTATACTAAAGTTGTGTACATCACACACGCGTTTTAATGCCCACACCCGCTGGTTTGCGAGATGCCACATCAGACTTAGTAAGCGTTTTGTGTTTTGAGTGAAGTGGTGAGCAGATACACATAAAAGGAAAAACTAAGATTCACACAATATGTTTCAATAGCAATCAGCAAATAAGGGTCTCTATGCAAAAGAACAGCTTTTAATGCAGTTTTGTGTTGTGAGCACAGACTTGAAAATGTGCCCTATACTAAAGTTGTGTACATCACACACGCGTTTTAATGCCCACACCCGCTGGTTTGCGAGATGCCACATCAGACTTAGTAAGCGTTTTGTGTTTTGAGTGAAGTGGTGAGCAGATACACATAAAAGGAAAAACTAAGATTCACACAATATGTTTCAATAGCAATCAGCAAATAAGGGTCTCTATGCAAAAGAACAGCTTTTAATGCAGTTTTGTGTTGTGAGCACAGACTTGAAAATGTGCCCTATACTAAAGTTGTGTACATCACACACGCGTTTTAATGCCCACACCCGCTGGTTTGCGAGATGCCACATCAGACTTAGTAAGCGTTTTGTGTTTTGAGTGAAGTGGTGAGCAGATACACATAAAAGGAAAAACTAAGATTCACACAATATGTTTCAATAGCAATCAGCAAATAAGGGTCTCTATGCAAAAGAACAGCTTTTAATGCAGTTTTGTGTTGTGAGCACAGACTTGAAAATGTGCCCTATACTAAAGTTGTGTACATCACACACGCGTTTTAATGCCCACACCCGCTGGTTTGCGAGATGCCACATCAGACTTAGTAAGCGTTTTGTGTTTTGAGTGAAGTGGTGAGCAGATACACATAAAAGGAAAAACTAAGATTCACACAATATGTTTCAATAGCAATCAGCAAATAAGGGTCTCTATGCAAAAGAACAGCTTTTAATGCAGTTTTGTGTTGTGAGCACAGACTTGAAAATGTGCCCTATACTAAAGTTGTGTACATCACACACGCGTTTTAATGCCCACACCCGCTGGTTTGCGAGATGCCACATCAGACTTAGTAAGCGTTTTGTGTTTTGAGTGAAGTGGTGAGCAGATACACATAAAAGGAAAAACTAAGATTCACACAATATGTTTCAATAGCAATCAGCAAATAAGGGTCTCTATGCAAAAGAACAGCTTTTAATGCAGTTTTGTGTTGTGAGCACAGACTTGAAAATGTGCCCTATACTAAAGTTGTGTACATCACACACGCGTTTTAATGCCCACACCCGCTTTTGCGAGATGCCACATCAGACTTAGTAAGCGTTTTGTGTTTTGAGTGAAGTGGTGAGCAGATACACATAAAAGGAAAAACTAAGATTCACACAATATGTTTCAATAGCAATCAGCAAATAAGGGTCTCTATGCAAAAGAACAGCTTTTAATGCAGTTTTGTGTTGTGAGCACAGACTTGAAAATGTGCCCTATACTAAAGTTGTGTACATCACACACGCGTTTTAATGCCCACACCCGCTGGTTTGCGAGATGCCACATCAGACTTAGTAAGCGTTTTGTGTTTTGAGTGAAGTGGTGAGCAGATACACATAAAAGGAAAAACTAAGATTCACACAATATGTTTCAATAGCAATCAGCAAATAAGGGTCTCTATGCAAAAGAACAGCTTTTAATGCAGTTTTGTGTTGTGAGCACAGACTTGAAAATGTGCCCTATACTAAAGTTGTGTACATCACACACGCGTTTTAATGCCCACACCCGCTGGTTTGCGAGATGCCACATCAGACTTAGTAAGCGTTTTGTGTTTTGAGTGAAGTGGTGAGCAGATACACATAAAAGGAAAAACTAAGATTCACACAATATGTTTCAATAGCAATCAGCAAATAAGGGTCTCTATGCAAAAGAACAGCTTTTAATGCAGTTTTGTGTTGTGAGCACAGACTTGAAAATGTGCCCTATACTAAAGTTGTGTACATCACACACGCGTTTTAATGCCCACACCCGCTGGTTTGCGAGATGCCACATCAGACTTAGTAAGCGTTTTGTGTTTTGAGTGAAGTGGTGAGCAGATACACATAAAAGGAAAAACTAAGATTCACACAATATGTTTCAATAGCAATCAGCAAATAAGGGTCTCTATGCAAAAGAACAGCTTTAA
>JAQKPU010000239.1:0-22528 GCA_030347295.1 Setipinna tenuifilis
AACTGGTGACCAGATACACATACAAGAAAAAACTGTGATTCACACAATATGTTTCAATAGCAATAACCAAATACGGGTCTCTATGCAAAATAACAGCTTTCAATGCAGTTTTGGGTTTTGAGCACAGAGTTGAAAATATGCTATACTAATGTTCTGTAACTCACACACGCGTTTAAATGCACGCACCAGTGATTTGCGAAATGGCATTGAAGCCTGAGTAGCGTTTTGTGTTTTGAGTAACTGGTGACCAGATACACATAAAGAAAAAACTGTGATTCACACAATATGTTTCAATAGCAATAACCAAATACGGGTCTCTATGCAAAATAACAGCTTTCAATGCAGTTTTGGGTTTTGAGCACAGAGTTGAAAATATGCCTATACTAATGTTCTGTAACATCACACACGCGTTTAAATGCACGCACCAGTTGATTTGCGAAATGGCATTGAAGCCTGAGTAGCGTTTTGTGTTTTGAGTAAACTGGTGACCAGATACACATAAAAGAAAAACTGTGATTCACACAATATGTTTCAATAGCAATAACCAAATACGGGTCTCTATGCAAAATAACAGCTTTCAATGCAGTTTTGGTTTTGAGCACAGAGTTGAAAATATGCTATACTAATGTTCTGTAACTCACACACGCGTTTAAATGCACGCACCATTGATTTGCGAAATGGCATTGAAGCCTGAGTAGCGTTTTGTGTTTTGAGTAAACTGGTGACCAGATACACATAAAGAAAAAACTGTGATTCACACAATATGTTTCAATAGCAATAACCAAATACGGGTCTCTATGCAAAATAACAGCTTTCAATGCAGTTTTGGGTTTTGAGCAGAGAGTTGAAAATATGCCTATACTAATGTTCTGTACTCACACACGCGTTTAAATGCACGCACCAGTTGATTTGCGAAATGGCATTGAAGCCTGAGTAGCGTTTTGTGTTTTGAGTAAACTGGTGACCAGATACACATAAAAGAAAAACTGTGATTCACACAATATGTTTCAATAGCAATAACCAAATACGGGTCTCTATGCAAAATAACAGCTTTCAATGCAGTTTTGGTTTTGAGCACAGAGTTGAAAATATGCGCTATACTAATGTTCTGTAACTCACACACGCGTTTAAATGCACGCACCAGTTGATTTGCGAAATGGCATTGAAGCCTGAGTAGCGTTTTGTGTTTTGAGTAACTGGTGACCAGATACACATAAAAGAAAAAACTGTGATTCACACAATATGTTTCAATAGCAATAACCAAATACGGGTCTCTATGCAAAATAACAGCTTTCAATGCAGTTTTGGGTTTTGAGCAGAGAGTTGAAAATATGCGCTATACTAATGTTCTGTAACTCACACACGCGTTTAAATGCACGCACCAGTTGATTTGCGAAATGGCATTGAAGCCTGAGGTAGCGTTTTGTGTTTTGAGTAAACTGGTGACCAGATACACATAAAGAAAAAACTGTGATTCACACAATATGTTTCAATAGCAATAACCAAATACGGGTCTCTATGCAAAATAACAGCTTTCAATGCAGTTTTGGGTTTTGAGCACAGAGTTGAAAATATGCCTATACTAATGTTCTGTAACTCACACACGCGTTTAAATGCACGCACCAGTTGATTTGCGAAATGGCATTGAAGCCTGAGTTAGCGTTTTGTGTTTTGAGTAACTGGTGACCAGATACACATAAAAGAAAAAACTGTGATTCACACAATATGTTTCAATAGCAATAACCAAATACGGGTCTCTATGCAAAATAACAGCTTTCAATGCAGTTTTTGTTTTGAGCACAGAGTTGAAAATATGCGCTATACTAATGTTCTGTAACTCACACACGCGTTTAAATGCACGCACCAGTTGATTTGCGAAATGGCATTGAAGCCTGAGTAGCGTTTTGTGTTTTGAGTAACTGGTGACCAGATACACATAAAGAAAAAACTGTGATTCACACAATATGTTTCAATAGCAATAACCAAATACGGGTCTCTATGCAAAATAACAGCTTTCAATGCAGTTTTGGGTTTTGAGCACAGAGTTGAAAATATGCCTATACTAATGTTCTGTAACTCACACACGCGTTTAAATGCACGCACCAGTTGATTTGCGAAATGGCATTGAAGCCTGAGTTAGCGTTTTGTGTTTTGAGTAACTGGTGACCAGATACACATAAAGAAAAAACTGTGATTCACACAATATGTTTCAATAGCAATAACCAAATACGGGTCTCTATGCAAAATAACAGCTTTCAATGCAGTTTTGGGTTTTGAGCAGAGAGTTGAAAATATGCCTATACTAATGTTCTGTAACTCACACACGCGTTTAAATGCACGCACCAGTTGATTTGCGAAATGGCATTGAAGCCTGAGTTAGCGTTTTGTGTTTTGAGTAAACTGGTGACCAGATACACATAAAAGAAAAAACTGTGATTCACACAATATGTTTCAATAGCAATAACCAAATACGGGTCTCTATGCAAAATAACAGCTTTCAATGCAGTTTTGGGTTTTGAGCAGAGTTGAAAATATGCGCTATACTAATGTTCTGTAACTCACACACGCGTTTAAATGCACGCACCAGTTGATTTGCGAAATGGCATTGAAGCCTGAGTAGCGTTTTGTGTTTTGAGTAAACTGGTGACAGATACACATAAAAGAAAAAACTGTGATTCACACAATATGTTTCAATAGCAATAACCAAATACGGGTCTCTATGCAAAATAACAGCTTTCAATGCAGTTTTGGGTTTTGAGCAGAGTTGAAAATATGCCTATACTAATGTTCTGTAACACACACGCGTTTAAATGCACGCACCAGTTGATTTGCGAAATGGCATTGAAGCCTGAGTAGCGTTTTGTGTTTTGAGTAACTGGTGACCAGATACACATAAAAGAAAAACTGTGATTCACACAATATGTTTCAATAGCAATAACCAAATACGGGTCTCTATGCAAAATAACAGCTTTCAATGCAGTTTTGGGTTTTGAGCACAGAGTTGAAAATATGCCTATACTAATGTTCTGTACTCACACACGCGTTTAAATGCACGCACCAGTTGATTTGCGAAATGGCATTGAAGCCTGAGTTAGCGTTTTGTGTTTTGAGTAACTGGTGACCAGATACACATAAAGAAAAAACTGTGATTCACACAATATGTTTCAATAGCAATAACCAAATACGGGTCTCTATGCAAAATAACAGCTTTCAATGCAGTTTTGGGTTTTGAGCACAGAGTTGAAAATATGCCTATACTAATGTTCTGTAACTCACACACGCGTTTAAATGCACGCACCAGTTGATTTGCGAAATGGCATTGAAGCCTGAGTAGCGTTTTGTGTTTTGAGTAACTGGTGACCAGATACACATAAAAGAAAAACTGTGATTCACACAATATGTTTCAATAGCAATAACCAAATACGGGTCTCTATGCAAAATAACAGCTTTCAATGCAGTTTTGGGTTTTGAGCACAGAGTTGAAAATATGCCTATACTAATGTTCTGTACACACACGCGTTTAAATGCACGCACCAGTGATTTGCGAAATGGCATTGAAGCCTGAGTAGCGTTTTGTGTTTTGAGTAAACTGGTGACAGATACACATAAAAGAAAAACTGTGATTCACACAATATGTTTCAATAGCAATAACCAAATACGGGTCTCTATGCAAAATAACAGCTTTCAATGCAGTTTTGGTTTTGAGCAAGAGTTGAAAATATGCGCTATACTAATGTTCTGTAACTCACACACGCGTTTAAATGCACGCACCAGTTGATTTGCGAAATGGCATTGAAGCCTGAGTAGCGTTTTGTGTTTTGAGTAAACTGGTGACCAGATACACATAAAAGAAAAACTGTGATTCACACAATATGTTTCAATAGCAATAACCAAATACGGGTCTCTATGCAAAATAACAGCTTTCAATGCAGTTTTGGGTTTTGAGCACAGAGTTGAAAATATGCCTATACTAATGTTCTGTAACTCACACACGCGTTTAAATGCACGCACCAGTTGATTTGCGAAATGGCATTGAAGCCTGAGTAGCGTTTTGTGTTTTGAGTAAACTGGTGACCAGATACACATAAAAGAAAAAACTGTGATTCACACAATATGTTTCAATAGCAATAACCAAATACGGGTCTCTATGCAAAATAACAGCTTTCAATGCAGTTTTGGGTTTTGAGCACAGAGTTGAAAATATGCCTATACTAATGTTCTGTAACTCACACACGCGTTTAAATGCACGCACCAGTTGATTTGCGAAATGGCATTGAAGCCTGAGTAGCGTTTTGTGTTTTGAGTAAACTGGTGACCAGATACACATAAAGAAAAAACTGTGATTCACACAATATGTTTCAATAGCAATAACCAAATACGGGTCTCTATGCAAAATAACAGCTTTCAATGCAGTTTTGGGTTTTGAGCACAGAGTTGAAAATATGCCTATACTAATGTTCTGTAACTCACACACGCGTTTAAATGCACGCACCAGTTGATTTGCGAAATGGCATTGAAGCCTGAGTAGCGTTTTGTGTTTTGAGTAAACTGGTGACCAGATACACATAAAAGAAAAACTGTGATTCACACAATATGTTTCAATAGCAATAACCAAATACGGGTCTCTATGCAAAATAACAGCTTTCAATGCAGTTTTGGGTTTTGAGCACAGAGTTGAAAATATGCGCTATACTAATGTTCTGTAACTCACACACGCGTTTAAATGCACGCACCAGTTGATTTGCGAAATGGCATTGAAGCCTGAGTAGCGTTTTGTGTTTTGAGTAACTGGTGACCAGATACACATACAAGAAAAAACTGTGATTCACACAATATGTTTCAATAGCAATAACCAAATACGGGTCTCTATGCAAAATAACAGCTTTCAATGCAGTTTTGGGTTTTGAGCACAGAGTTGAAAATATGCCTATACTAATGTTCTGTAACTCACACACGCGTTTAAATGCACGCACCAGTTGATTTGCGAAATGGCATTGAAGCCTGAGTAGCGTTTTGTGTTTTGAGTAAACTGGTGACCAGATACACATAAAAGAAAAAACTGTGATTCACACAATATGTTTCAATAGCAATAACCAAATACGGGTCTCTATGCAAAATAACAGCTTTCAATGCAGTTTTGGGTTTTGAGCACAGAGTTGAAAATATGCGCTATACTAATGTTCTGTAACTCACACACGCGTTTAAATGCACGCACCAGTTGATTTGCGAAATGGCATTGAAGCCTGAGGTAGCGTTTTGTGTTTTGAGTAAACTGGTGACAGATACACATAAAGAAAAAACTGTGATTCACACAATATGTTTCAATAGCAATAACCAAATACGGGTCTCTATGCAAAATAACAGCTTTCAATGCAGTTTTGGGTTTTGAGCAGAGAGTTGAAAATATGCGCTATACTAATGTTCTGTAACTCACACACGCGTTTAAATGCACGCACCAGTTGATTTGCGAAATGGCATTGAAGCCTGAGTAGCGTTTTGTGTTTTGAGTAACTGGTGACCAGATACACATAAAGAAAAAACTGTGATTCACACAATATGTTTCAATAGCAATAACCAAATACGGGTCTCTATGCAAAATAACAGCTTTCAATGCAGTTTTGGGTTTTGAGCAGAGAGTTGAAAATATGCGCTATACTAATGTTCTGTAACTCACACACGCGTTTAAATGCACGCACCAGTTGATTTGCGAAATGGCATTGAAGCCTGAGTAGCGTTTTGTGTTTTGAGTAAACTGGTGACCAGATACACATAAAAGAAAAAACTGTGATTCACACAATATGTTTCAATAGCAATAACCAAATACGGGTCTCTATGCAAAATAACAGCTTTCAATGCAGTTTTGGTTTTGAGCAGAGAGTTGAAAATATGCTATACTAATGTTCTGTAACTCACACACGCGTTTAAATGCACGCACCAGTTGATTTGCGAAATGGCATTGAAGCCTGAGTTAGCGTTTTGTGTTTTGAGTAAACTGGTGACAGATACACATAAAGAAAAAACTGTGATTCACACAATATGTTTCAATAGCAATAACCAAATACGGGTCTCTATGCAAAATAACAGCTTTCAATGCAGTTTTGGTTTTGAGCAGAGAGTTGAAAATATGCGCTATACTAATGTTCTGTAACTCACACACGCGTTTAAATGCACGCACCAGTTGATTTGCGAAATGGCATTGAAGCCTGAGGTAGCGTTTTGTGTTTTGAGTAAACTGGTGACCAGATACACATACAAGAAAAAACTGTGATTCACACAATATGTTTCAATAGCAATAACCAAATACGGGTCTCTATGCAAAATAACAGCTTTCAATGCAGTTTTGGGTTTTGAGCAGAGTTGAAAATATGCCTATACTAATGTTCTGTAATCACACACGCGTTTAAATGCACGCACCATGATTTGCGAAATGGCATTGAAGCCTGAGTTAGCGTTTGTGTTTTGAGTAACTGGTGACCAGATACACATAAAAGAAAAAACTGTGATTCACACAATATGTTTCAATAGCAATAACCAAATACGGGTCTCTATGCAAAATAACAGCTTTCAATGCAGTTTTGGGTTTTGAGCACAGAGTTGAAAATATGCGCTATACTAATGTTCTGTAACTCACACACGCGTTTAAATGCACGCACCAGTTGATTTGCGAAATGGCATTGAAGCCTGAGTAGCGTTTTGTGTTTTGAGTAACTGGTGACAGATACACATAAAAGAAAAACTGTGATTCACACAATATGTTTCAATAGCAATAACCAAATACGGGTCTCTATGCAAAATAACAGCTTTCAATGCAGTTTTGGGTTTTGAGCACAGAGTTGAAAATATGCCCTACTAATGTTCTGTAACTCACACACGCGTTTAAATGCACGCACCAGTTGATTTGCGAAATGGCATTGAAGCCTGAGCGTTTTGTGTTTTGAGTAACTGGTGACCAGATACACATACAAGAAAAAACTGTGATTCACACAATATGTTTCAATAGCAATAACCAATTACGGGTCTCTATGCAAAATAACAGCTTTCAATGCAGTTTTGGGTTTTGAGCACAGAGTTGAAAATATGCGCTATACTAATGTTCTGTAACTCACACACGCGTTTAAATGCACGCACCAGTTGATTTGCGAAATGGCATTGAAGCCTGAGTAGCGTTTTGTGTTTTGAGTAAACTGGTGACCAGATACACATAAAAGAAAAAACTGTGATTCACACAATATGTTTCAATAGCAATAACCAAATACGGGTCTCTATGCAAAATAACAGCTTTCAATGCAGTTTTGGGTTTTGAGCACAGAGTTGAAAATATGCGCTATACTAATGTTCTGTAACTCACACACGCGTTTAAATGCACGCACCAGTTGATTTGCGAAATGGCATTGAAGCCTGAGGTAGCGTTTTGTGTTTTGAGTAAACTGGTGACCAGATACACATAAAGAAAAAACTGTGATTCACACAATATGTTTCAATAGCAATAACCAAATACGGGTCTCTATGCAAAATAACAGCTTTCAATGCAGTTTTGGGTTTTGAGCACAGAGTTGAAAATATGCCTATACTAATGTTCTGTAACACACACGCGTTTAAATGCACGCACCAGTTGATTTGCGAAATGGCATTGAAGCCTGAGTAGCGTTTTGTGTTTTGAGTAACTGGTGACCAGATACACATAAAAGAAAAACTGTGATTCACACAATATGTTTCAATAGCAATAACCAAATACGGGTCTCTATGCAAAATAACAGCTTTCAATGCAGTTTTGGGTTTTGAGCACAGAGTTGAAAATATGCCTATACTAATGTTCTGTAACTCACACACGCGTTTAAATGCACGCACCAGTGATTTGCGAAATGGCATTGAAGCCTGAGTAGCGTTTTGTGTTTTGAGTAAACTGGTGACCAGATACACATAAAAGAAAAACTGTGATTCACACAATATGTTTCAATAGCAATAACCAAATACGGGTCTCTATGCAAAATAACAGCTTTCAATGCAGTTTTGGGTTTTGAGCACAGAGTTGAAAATATGCGCTATACTAATGTTCTGTAACTCACACACGCGTTTAAATGCACGCACCAGTTGATTTGCGAAATGGCATTGAAGCCTGAGTAGCGTTTTGTGTTTTGAGTAAACTGGTGACCAGATACACATAAAAGAAAAAACTGTGATTCACACAATATGTTTCAATAGCAATAACCAAATACGGGTCTCTATGCAAAATAACAGCTTTCAATGCAGTTTTGGGTTTTGAGCACAGAGTTGAAAATATGCCTATACTAATGTTCTGTACTCACACACGCGTTTAAATGCACGCACCAGTTGATTTGCGAAATGGCATTGAAGCCTGAGGTAGCGTTTTGTGTTTTGAGTAAACTGGTGACAGATACACATAAAAGAAAAAACTGTGATTCACACAATATGTTTCAATAGCAATAACCAAATACGGGTCTCTATGCAAAATAACAGCTTTCAATGCAGTTTTGGTTTTGAGCACAGAGTTGAAAATATGCGCTATACTAATGTTCTGTAACTCACACACGCGTTTAAATGCACGCACCAGTTGATTTGCGAAATGGCATTGAAGCCTGAGTAGCGTTTTGTGTTTTGAGTAAACTGGTGACCAGATACACATAAAGAAAAAACTGTGATTCACACAATATGTTTCAATAGCAATAACCAATTACGGGTCTCTATGCAAAATAACAGCTTTCAATGCAGTTTTGGGTTTTGAGCACAGAGTTGAAAATATGCGCTATACTAATGTTCTGTAACTCACACACGCGTTTAAATGCACGCACCAGTTGATTTGCGAAATGGCATTGAAGCCTGAGTAGCGTTTTGTGTTTTGAGTAAACTGGTGACCAGATACACATACAAGAAAAAACTGTGATTCACACAATATGTTTCAATAGCAATAACCAAATACGGGTCTCTATGCAAAATAACAGCTTTCAATGCAGTTTTGGGTTTTGAGCACAGAGTTGAAAATATGCCTATACTAATGTTCTGTAACTCACACACGCGTTTAAATGCACGCACCAGTTGATTTGCGAAATGGCATTGAAGCCTGAGGTAGCGTTTTGTGTTTTGAGTAAACTGGTGACCAGATACACATAAAAGAAAAAACTGTGATTCACACAATATGTTTCAATAGCAATAACCAAATACGGGTCTCTATGCAAAATAACAGCTTTCAATGCAGTTTTGGGTTTTGAGCACAGAGTTGAAAATATGCTATACTAATGTTCTGTAACTCACACACGCGTTTAAATGCACGCACCAGTTGATTTGCGAAATGGCATTGAAGCCTGAGTTAGCGTTTTGTGTTTTGAGTAAACTGGTGACCAGATACACATAAAAAAAAAACTGTGATTCACACAATATGTTTCAATAGCAATAACCAAATACGGGTCTCTATGCAAAATAACAGCTTTCAATGCAGTTTTGGGTTTTGAGCACAGAGTTGAAAATATGCCTATACTAATGTTCTGTAACTCACACACGCGTTTAAATGCACGCACCAGTTGATTTGCGAAATGGCATTGAAGCCTGAGTAGCGTTTTGTGTTTTGAGTAAACTGGTGACCAGATACACATAAAAAAAAACTGTGATTCACACAATATGTTTCAATAGCAATAACCAAATACGGGTCTCTATGCAAAATAACAGCTTTCAATGCAGTTTTGGGTTTTGAGCACAGAGTTGAAAATATGCCTATACTAATGTTCTGTAACTCACACACGCGTTTAAATGCACGCACCAGTGATTTGCGAAATGGCATTGAAGCCTGAGTAGCGTTTTGTGTTTTGAGTAAACTGGTGACCAGATACACATACAAGAAAAAACTGTGATTCACACAATATGTTTCAATAGCAATAACCAAATACGGGTCTCTATGCAAAATAACAGCTTTCAATGCAGTTTTGGGTTTTGAGCAGAGAGTTGAAAATATGCGCTATACTAATGTTCTGTAATCACACACGCGTTTAAATGCACGCACCAGTTGATTTGCGAAATGGCATTGAAGCCTGAGTAGCGTTTTGTGTTTTGAGTAAACTGGTGACCAGATACACATAAAAGAAAAAACTGTGATTCACACAATATGTTTCAATAGCAATAACCAAATACGGGTCTCTATGCAAAATAACAGCTTTCAATGCAGTTTTGGGTTTTGAGCACAGAGTTGAAAATATGCCTATACTAATGTTCTGTACTCACACACGCGTTTAAATGCACGCACCAGTTGATTTGCGAAATGGCATTGAAGCCTGAGTAGCGTTTTGTGTTTTGAGTAAACTGGTGACCAGATACACATAAAAGAAAAAACTGTGATTCACACAATATGTTTCAATAGCAATAACCAAATACGGGTCTCTATGCAAAATAACAGCTTTCAATGCAGTTTTGGTTTTGAGCACAGAGTTGAAAATATGCGCTATACTAATGTTCTGTAACTCACACACGCGTTTAAATGCACGCACCAGTTGATTTGCGAAATGGCATTGAAGCCTGAGGTAGCGTTTTGTGTTTTGAGTAAACTGGTGACAGATACACATAAAAAAAAACTGTGATTCACACAATATGTTTCAATAGCAATAACCAAATACGGGTCTCTATGCAAAATAACAGCTTTCAATGCAGTTTTGGGTTTTGAGCACAGAGTTGAAAATATGCGCTATACTAATGTTCTGTAACTCACACACGCGTTTAAATGCACGCACCAGTTGATTTGCGAAATGGCATTGAAGCCTGAGTTAGCGTTTTGTGTTTTGAGTAACTGGTGACCAGATACACATAAAAGAAAAAACTGTGATTCACACAATATGTTTCAATAGCAATAACCAAATACGGGTCTCTATGCAAAATAACAGCTTTCAATGCAGTTTTGGGTTTTGAGCACAGAGTTGAAAATATGCGCTATACTAATGTTCTGTAACTCACACACGCGTTTAAATGCACGCACCAGTTGATTTGCGAAATGGCATTGAAGCCTGAGTTAGCGTTTTGTGTTTTGAGTAACTGGTGACCAGATACACATAAAGAAAAAACTGTGATTCACACAATATGTTTCAATAGCAATAACCAAATACGGGTCTCTATGCAAAATAACAGCTTTCAATGCAGTTTTGGGTTTTGAGCACAGAGTTGAAAATATGCCTATACTAATGTTCTGTACATCACACACGCGTTTAAATGCACGCACCAGTGATTTGCGAAATGGCATTGAAGCCTGAGTAGCGTTTTGTGTTTTGAGTAAACTGGTGACAGATACACATAAAAGAAAAACTGTGATTCACACAATATGTTTCAATAGCAATAACCAAATACGGGTCTCTATGCAAAATAACAGCTTTCAATGCAGTTTTGTTTTGAGCACAGAGTTGAAAATATGCGCTATACTAATGTTCTGTAACTCACACACGCGTTTAAATGCACGCACCAGTTGATTTGCGAAATGGCATTGAAGCCTGAGGTAGCGTTTTGTGTTTTGAGTAAACTGGTGACCAGATACACATAAAGAAAAAACTGTGATTCACACAATATGTTTCAATAGCAATAACCAAATACGGGTCTCTATGCAAAATAACAGCTTTCAATGCAGTTTTGGGTTTTGAGCACAGAGTTGAAAATATGCGCTATACTAATGTTCTGTAACTCACACACGCGTTTAAATGCACGCACCAGTTGATTTGCGAAATGGCATTGAAGCCTGAGTAGCGTTTTGTGTTTTGAGTAACTGGTGACCAGATACACATAAAAGAAAAAACTGTGATTCACACAATATGTTTCAATAGCAATAACCAAATACGGGTCTCTATGCAAAATAACAGCTTTCAATGCAGTTTTGGGTTTTGAGCACAGAGTTGAAAATATGCGCTATACTAATGTTCTGTACTCACACACGCGTTTAAATGCACGCACCAGTTGATTTGCGAAATGGCATTGAAGCCTGAGTAGCGTTTTGTGTTTTGAGTAAACTGGTGACCAGATACACATAAAGAAAAAACTGTGATTCACACAATATGTTTCAATAGCAATAACCAAATACGGGTCTCTATGCAAAATAACAGCTTTCAATGCAGTTTTGGGTTTTGAGCAGAGAGTTGAAAATATGCGCTATACTAATGTTCTGTAACTCACACACGCGTTTAAATGCACGCACCAGTTGATTTGCGAAATGGCATTGAAGCCTGAGTAGCGTTTTGTGTTTTGAGTAAACTGGTGACCAGATACACATAAAGAAAAAACTGTGATTCACACAATATGTTTCAATAGCAATAACCAAATACGGGTCTCTATGCAAAATAACAGCTTTCAATGCAGTTTTGGGTTTTGAGCAGAGAGTTGAAAATATGCGCTATACTAATGTTCTGTAACTCACACACGCGTTTAAATGCACGCACCAGTTGATTTGCGAAATGGCATTGAAGCCTGAGTAGCGTTTTGTGTTTTGAGTGAACTGGTGACCAGATACACATAAAAGAAAAACTGTGATTCACACAATATGTTTCAATAGCAATAACCAAATACGGGTCTCTATGCAAAATAACAGCTTTCAATGCAGTTTTGGGTTTTGAGCCAGAGTTGAAAATATGCCTATACTAATGTTCTGTACATCACACACGCGTTTAAATGCACGCACCAGTGATTTGCGAAATGGCATTGAAGCCTGAGTAGCGTTTTGTGTTTTGAGTAACTGGTGACCAGATACACATAAAAGAAAAAACTGTGATTCACACAATATGTTTCAATAGCAATAACCAAATACGGGTCTCTATGCAAAATAACAGCTTTCAATGCAGTTTTGGGTTTTGAGCAGAGTTGAAAATATGCCTATACTAATGTTCTGTAACTCACACACGCGTTTAAATGCACGCACCAGTTGATTTGCGAAATGGCATTGAAGCCTGAGTAGCGTTTTGTGTTTTGAGTAAACTGGTGACAGATACACATAAAAGAAAAAACTGTGATTCACACAATATGTTTCAATAGCAATAACCAAATACGGGTCTCTATGCAAAATAACAGCTTTCAATGCAGTTTTGGTTTTGAGCACAGAGTTGAAAATATGCCTATACTAATGTTCTGTAACTCACACACGCGTTTAAATGCACGCACCAGTTGATTTGCGAAATGGCATTGAAGCCTGAGTAGCGTTTTGTGTTTTGAGTAAACTGGTGACCAGATACACATACAAGAAAAAACTGTGATTCACACAATATGTTTCAATAGCAATAACCAATTACGGGTCTCTATGCAAAATAACAGCTTTCAATGCAGTTTTGGGTTTTGAGCACAGAGTTGAAAATATGCGCTATACTAATGTTCTGTAACTCACACACGCGTTTAAATGCACGCACCAGTTGATTTGCGAAATGGCATTGAAGCCTGAGGTAGCGTTTTGTGTTTTGAGTAAACTGGTGACCAGATACACATAAAAGAAAAAACTGTGATTCACACAATATGTTTCAATAGCAATAACCAAATACGGGTCTCTATGCAAAATAACAGCTTTCAATGCAGTTTTGGGTTTTGAGCACAGAGTTGAAAATATGCCTATACTAATGTTCTGTACTCACACACGCGTTTAAATGCACGCACCAGTTGATTTGCGAAATGGCATTGAAGCCTGAGTTAGCGTTTTGTGTTTTGAGTGAACTGGTGACCAGATACACATAAAAGAAAAAACTGTGATTCACACAATATGTTTCAATAGCAATAACCAAATACGGGTCTCTATGCAAAATAACAGCTTTCAATGCAGTTTTGGTTTTGAGCACAGAGTTGAAAATATGCGCTATACTAATGTTCTGTAACTCACACACGCGTTTAAATGCACGCACCAGTGATTTGCGAAATGGCATTGAAGCCTGAGTAGCGTTTTGTGTTTTGAGTAAACTGGTGACCAGATACACATAAAGAAAAAACTGTGATTCACACAATATGTTTCAATAGCAATAACCAAATACGGGTCTCTATGCAAAATAACAGCTTTCAATGCAGTTTTGGGTTTTGAGCAGAGAGAAAATATGCGCTATACTAATGTTCTGTAACTCACACACGCGTTTAAATGCACGCACCAGTTGATTTGCGAAATGGCATTGAAGCCTGAGTAGCGTTTTGTGTTTTGAGTAAACTGGTGACCAGATACACATAAAGAAAAAACTGTGATTCACACAATATGTTTCAATAGCAATAACCAAATACGGGTCTCTATGCAAAATAACAGCTTTCAATGCAGTTTTGGGTTTTGAGCAGAGAGTTGAAAATATGCGCTATACTAATGTTCTGTAACTCACACACGCGTTTAAATGCACGCACCAGTTGATTTGCGAAATGGCATTGAAGCCTGAGGTAGCGTTTTGTGTTTTGAGTAAACTGGTGACCAGATACACATAAAAGAAAAACTGTGATTCACACAATATGTTTCAATAGCAATAACCAAATACGGGTCTCTATGCAAAATAACAGCTTTCAATGCAGTTTTGGGTTTTGAGCACAGAGTTGAAAATATGCCTATACTAATGTTCTGTAACTCACACACGCGTTTAAATGCACGCACCAGTGATTTGCGAAATGGCATTGAAGCCTGAGTAGCGTTTTGTGTTTTGAGTAAACTGGTGACCAGATACACATAAAGAAAAAACTGTGATTCACACAATATGTTTCAATAGCAATAACCAAATACGGGTCTCTATGCAAAATAACAGCTTTCAATGCAGTTTTGGGTTTTGAGCAGAGAGTTGAAAATATGCGCTATACTAATGTTCTGTAACTCACACACGCGTTTAAATGCACGCACCAGTTGATTTGCGAAATGGCATTGAAGCCTGAGGTAGCGTTTTGTGTTTTGAGTAAACTGGTGACCAGATACACATAAAGAAAAAACTGTGATTCACACAATATGTTTCAATAGCAATAACCAAATACGGGTCTCTATGCAAAATAACAGCTTTCAATGCAGTTTTGGGTTTTGAGCAGAGTTGAAAATATGCGCTATACTAATGTTCTGTAACTCACACACGCGTTTAAATGCACGCACCAGTTGATTTGCGAAATGGCATTGAAGCCTGAGGTAGCGTTTTGTGTTTTGAGTAAACTGGTGACCAGATACACATAAAGAAAAAACTGTGATTCACACAATATGTTTCAATAGCAATAACCAAATACGGGTCTCTATGCAAAATAACAGCTTTCAATGCAGTTTTGGGTTTTGAGCACAGAGTTGAAAATATGCCTATACTAATGTTCTGTAACTCACACACGCGTTTAAATGCACGCACCAGTTGATTTGCGAAATGGCATTGAAGCCTGAGTAGCGTTTTGTGTTTTGAGTAAACTGGTGACCAGATACACATAAAGAAAAAACTGTGATTCACACAATATGTTTCAATAGCAATAACCAAATACGGGTCTCTATGCAAAATAACAGCTTTCAATGCAGTTTTGGGTTTTGAGCACAGAGTTGAAAATATGCCTATACTAATGTTCTGTACACACACGCGTTTAAATGCACGCACCAGTGATTTGCGAAATGGCATTGAAGCCTGAGTAGCGTTTTGTGTTTTGAGTAAACTGGTGACCAGATACACATAAAAGAAAAAACTGTGATTCACACAATATGTTTCAATAGCAATAACCAAATACGGGTCTCTATGCAAAATAACAGCTTTCAATGCAGTTTTGGGTTTTGAGCACAGAGTTGAAAATATCGCTATACTAATGTTCTGTAACTCACACACGCGTTTAAATGCACGCACCAGTTGATTTGCGAAATGGCATTGAAGCCTGAGTAGCGTTTTGTGTTTTGAGTAAACTGGTGCCAGCACACATAAAGAAAAAACTGTGATTCACACAATATGTTTCAATAGCAATAACCAAATACGGGTCTCTATGCAAAATAACAGCTTTCAATGCAGTTTTGGTTTTGAGCAGAGTTGAAAATATGCGCTATACTAATGTTCTGTAACTCACACACGCGTTTAAATGCACGCACCAGTTGATTTGCGAAATGGCATTGAAGCCTGAGTAGCGTTTTGTGTTTTGAGTAAACTGGTGACCAGATACACATAAAAGAAAAAACTGTGATTCACACAATATGTTTCAATAGCAATAACCAAATACGGGTCTCTATGCAAAATAACAGCTTTCAATGCAGTTTTGGGTTTTGAGCAGAGTTGAAAATATGCCTATACTAATGTTCTGTAACTCACACACGCGTTTAAATGCACGCACCAGTTGATTTGCGAAATGGCATTGAAGCCTGAGTAGCGTTTTGTGTTTTGAGTAAACTGGTGACCAGATACACATAAAGAAAAAACTGTGATTCACACAATATGTTTCAATAGCAATAACCAAATACGGGTCTCT
Source organism: Setipinna tenuifilis (assembly GCA_030347295.1). Classification (NCBI taxonomy): domain Eukaryota; kingdom Metazoa; phylum Chordata; class Actinopteri; order Clupeiformes; family Engraulidae; genus Setipinna; species Setipinna tenuifilis. Next base: position 16,384 of record JAQKPU010000239.1, read on the forward strand.
ATGCAAAATAACAGCTTTCAATGCAGTTTTGGGTTTGAGCAGAGTTGAAAATATGCGCTATACTAATGTTCTGTAACTCACACACGCGTTTAAATGCACGCACCAGTTGATTTGCGAAATGGCATTGAAGCCTGAGTAGCGTTTTGTGTTTTGAGTAACTGGTGACCAGATACACATAAAGAAAAAACTGTGATTCACACAATATGTTTCAATAGCAATAACCAAATACGGGTCTCTATGCAAAATAACAGCTTTCAATGCAGTTTTGGGTTTTGAGCAGAGTTGAAAATATGCGCTATACTAATGTTCTGTAACTCACACACGCGTTTAAATGCACGCACCAGTGATTTGCGAAATGGCATTGAAGCCTGAGTAGCGTTTTGTGTTTTGAGTAACTGGTGACCAGATACACATAAAAAAAAACTGTGATTCACACAATATGTTTCAATAGCAATAACCAAATACGGGTCTCTATGCAAAATAACAGCTTTCAATGCAGTTTTGGGTTTTGAGCAGAGAGTTGAAAATATGCGCTATACTAATGTTCTGTAACTCACACACGCGTTTAAATGCACGCACCAGTTGATTTGCGAAATGGCATTGAAGCCTGAGGTAGCGTTTTGTGTTTTGAGTAAACTGGTGACCAGATACACATAAAAGAAAAAACTGTGATTCACACAATATGTTTCAATAGCAATAACCAAATACGGGTCTCTATGCAAAATAACAGCTTTCAATGCAGTTTTGGGTTTTGAGCACAGAGTTGAAAATATGCGCTATACTAATGTTCTGTAACTCACACACACGCGTTTAAATGCACGCACCAGTTGATTTGCGAAATGGCATTGAAGCCTGAGTTAGCGTTTTGTGTTTTGAGTAAACTGGTGACCAGATACACATAAAAAAAAACTGTGATTCACACAATATGTTTCAATAGCAATAACCAAATACGGGTCTCTATGCAAAATAACAGCTTTCAATGCAGTTTTGGGTTTTGAGCACAGAGTTGAAAATATGCCTATACTAATGTTCTGTAACACACACGCGTTTAAATGCACGCACCAGGATTTGCGAAATGGCATTGAAGCCTGAGGCGTTTTGTGTTTTGAGTGAACTGGTGACCAGATACACATACAAGAAAAAACTGTGATTCACACAATATGTTTCAATAGCAATAACCAAATACGGGTCTCTATGCAAAATAACAGCTTTCAATGCAGTTTTGGGTTTTGAGCAGAGAGTTGAAAATATGCGCTATACTAATGTTCTGTAACTCACACACGCGTTTAAATGCACGCACCAGTTGATTTGCGAAATGGCATTGAAGCCTGAGGTAGCGTTTTGTGTTTTGAGTAAACTGGTGACAGATACACATAAAAGAAAAAACTGTGATTCACACAATATGTTTCAATAGCAATAACCAAATACGGGTCTCTATGCAAAATAACAGCTTTCAATGCAGTTTTGGGTTTTGAGCACAGAGTTGAAAATATGCGCTATACTAATGTTCTGTAACTCACACACGCGTTTAAATGCACGCACCAGTTGATTTGCGAAATGGCATTGAAGCCTGAGTAGCGTTTTGTGTTTTGAGTAAACTGGTGACCAGATACACATAAAAAGAAAAAACTGTGATTCACACAATATGTTTCAATAGCAATAACCAAATACGGGTCTCTATGCAAAATAACAGCTTTCAATGCAGTTTTGGGTTTTGAGCACAGAGTTGAAAATATGCGCTATACTAATGTTCTGTAACTCACACACGCGTTTAAATGCACGCACCAGTTGATTTGCGAAATGGCATTGAAGCCTGAGTAGCGTTTTGTGTTTTGAGTAAACTGGTGACCAGATACACATAAAAGAAAAACTGTGATTCACACAATATGTTTCAATAGCAATAACCAAATACGGGTCTCTATGCAAAATAACAGCTTTCAATGCAGTTTTGGGTTTTGAGCACAGAGTTGAAAATATGCCTATACTAATGTTCTGTAACTCACACACGCGTTTAAATGCACGCACCAGTGATTTGCGAAATGGCATTGAAGCCTGAGTAGCGTTTTGTGTTTTGAGTGAACTGGTGACCAGATACACATAAAAAAAAACTGTGATTCACACAATATGTTTCAATAGCAATAACCAAATACGGGTCTCTATGCAAAATAACAGCTTTCAATGCAGTTTTGGGTTTTGAGCACAGAGTTGAAAATATGCGCTATACTAATGTTCTGTAACTCACACACGCGTTTAAATGCACGCACCAGTTGATTTGCGAAATGGCATTGAAGCCTGAGTAGCGTTTTGTGTTTTGAGTAAACTGGTGACCAGATACACATAAAAAAAAACTGTGATTCACACAATATGTTTCAATAGCAATAACCAAATACGGGTCTCTATGCAAAATAACAGCTTTCAATGCAGTTTTGGGTTTTGAGCAGAGAGTTGAAAATATGCCTATACTAATGTTCTGTAACTCACACACGCGTTTAAATGCACGCACCAGTTGATTTGCGAAATGGCATTGAAGCCTGAGTAGCGTTTTGTGTTTTGAGTAAACTGGTGACCAGATACACATAAAAGAAAAAACTGTGATTCACACAATATGTTTCAATAGCAATAACCAAATACGGGTCTCTATGCAAAATAACAGCTTTCAATGCAGTTTTGGGTTTTGAGCACAGAGTTGAAAATATGCCTATACTAATGTTCTGTACTCACACACGCGTTTAAATGCACGCACCAGTTGATTTGCGAAATGGCATTGAAGCCTGAGTAGCGTTTTGTGTTTTGAGTAAACTGGTGACAGATACACATAAAGAAAAAACTGTGATTCACACAATATGTTTCAATAGCAATAACCAAATACGGGTCTCTATGCAAAATAACAGCTTTCAATGCAGTTTTGGGTTTTGAGCAGAGAGTTGAAAATATGCGCTATACTAATGTTCTGTAACTCACACACGCGTTTAAATGCACGCACCAGTTGATTTGCGAAATGGCATTGAAGCCTGAGTTAGCGTTTTGTGTTTTGAGTAAACTGGTGACCAGATACACATAAAGAAAAAACTGTGATTCACACAATATGTTTCAATAGCAATAACCAAATACGGGTCTCTATGCAAAATAACAGCTTTCAATGCAGTTTTGTTTTGAGCAGAGAGTTGAAAATATGCGCTATACTAATGTTCTGTAACTCACACACGCGTTTAAATGCACGCACCAGTTGATTTGCGAAATGGCATTGAAGCCTGAGTAGCGTTTTGTGTTTTGAGTAACTGGTGACCAGATACACATAAAAGAAAAAACTGTGATTCACACAATATGTTTCAATAGCAATAACCAAATACGGGTCTCTATGCAAAATAACAGCTTTCAATGCAGTTTTGGGTTTTGAGCAGAGAGTTGAAAATATGCGCTATACTAATGTTCTGTACTCACACACGCGTTTAAATGCACGCACCAGTTGATTTGCGAAATGGCATTGAAGCCTGAGGTAGCGTTTTGTGTTTTGAGTAAACTGGTGACAGATACACATAAAAGAAAAAACTGTGATTCACACAATATGTTTCAATAGCAATAACCAAATACGGGTCTCTATGCAAAATAACAGCTTTCAATGCAGTTTTGGGTTTTGAGCACAGAGTTGAAAATATGCGCTATACTAATGTTCTGTAACTCACACACGCGTTTAAATGCACGCACCAGTTGATTTGCGAAATGGCATTGAAGCCTGAGGTAGCGTTTGTGTTTTGAGTAAACTGGTGACCAGATACACATAAAGAAAAAACTGTGATTCACACAATATGTTTCAATAGCAATAACCAAATACGGGTCTCTATGCAAAATAACAGCTTTCAATGCAGTTTTGGGTTTTGAGCAGAGAGTTGAAAATATGCGCTATACTAATGTTCTGTAACTCACACACGCGTTTAAATGCACGCACCAGTTGATTTGCGAAATGGCATTGAAGCCTGAGTAGCGTTTTGTGTTTTGAGTAACTGGTGACCAGATACACATACAAGAAAAAACTGTGATTCACACAATATGTTTCAATAGCAATAACCAATTACGGGTCTCTATGCAAAATAACAGCTTTCAATGCAGTTTTGGGTTTTGAGCACAGAGTTGAAAATATGCGCTATACTAATGTTCTGTAACTCACACACGCGTTTAAATGCACGCACCAGTTGATTTGCGAAATGGCATTGAAGCCTGAGTAGCGTTTTGTGTTTTGAGTAAACTGGTGACCAGATACACATAAAGAAAAAACTGTGATTCACACAATATGTTTCAATAGCAATAACCAAATACGGGTCTCTATGCAAAATAACAGCTTTCAATGCAGTTTTGGGTTTTGAGCACAGAGTTGAAAATATGCCTATACTAATGTTCTGTAATCACACACGCGTTTAAATGCACGCACCAGTTGATTTGCGAAATGGCATTGAAGCCTGAGTAGCGTTTTGTGTTTTGAGTAACTGGTGACCAGATACACATAAAAAAAAACTGTGATTCACACAATATGTTTCAATAGCAATAACCAAATACGGGTCTCTATGCAAAATAACAGCTTTCAATGCAGTTTTGGGTTTTGAGCAGAGTTGAAAATATGCGCTATACTAATGTTCTGTAACTCACACACGCGTTTAAATGCACGCACCAGTTGATTTGCGAAATGGCATTGAAGCCTGAGTAGCGTTTTGTGTTTTGAGTAAACTGGTGACCAGATACACATAAAGAAAAAACTGTGATTCACACAATATGTTTCAATAGCAATAACCAAATACGGGTCTCTATGCAAAATAACAGCTTTCAATGCAGTTTTGGGTTTTGAGCACAGAGTTGAAAATATGCGCTATACTAATGTTCTGTAACTCACACACGCGTTTAAATGCACGCACCAGTTGATTTGCGAAATGGCATTGAAGCCTGAGTAGCGTTTTGTGTTTTGAGTAAACTGGTGACCAGATACACATAAAAGAAAAAACTGTGATTCACACAATATGTTTCAATAGCAATAACCAAATACGGGTCTCTATGCAAAATAACAGCTTTCAATGCAGTTTTGGGTTTTGAGCAAGAGTTGAAAATATGCCTATACTAATGTTCTGTAACTCACACACGCGTTTAAATGCACGCACCAGTTGATTTGCGAAATGGCATTGAAGCCTGAGTTAGCGTTTTGTGTTTTGAGTAAACTGGTGACCAGATACACATAAAAGAAAAACTGTGATTCACACAATATGTTTCAATACAATAACCAAATACGGGTCTCTATGCAAAATAACAGCTTTCAATGCAGTTTTGTGTTTTGAGCAAGAGTTGAAAATATGCGCTATACTAATGTTCTGTAACTCACACACGCGTTTAAATGCACGCACCAGTTGATTTGCGAAATGGCATTGAAGCCTGAGGTAGCGTTTTGTGTTTTGAGTAAACTGGTGACCAGATACACATACAAGAAAAAACTGTGATTCACACAATATGTTTCAATAGCAATAACCAAATACGGGTCTCTATGCAAAATAACAGCTTTCAATGCAGTTTTGGGTTTTGAGCAGAGAGTTGAAAATATGCGCTATACTAATGTTCTGTAACTCACACACGCGTTTAAATGCACGCACCAGTTGATTTGCGAAATGGCATTGAAGCCTGAGTAGCGTTTTGTGTTTTGAGTAACTGGTGACCAGATACACATAAAGAAAAAACTGTGATTCACACAATATGTTTCAATAGCAATAACCAAATACGGGTCTCTATGCAAAATAACAGCTTTCAATGCAGTTTTGGGTTTTGAGCACAGAGTTGAAAATATGCCTATACTAATGTTCTGTATCTCACACACGCTTTAAATGCACGCACCAGTTGATTTGCGAAATGGCATTGAAGCCTGAGTAGCGTTTTGTGTTTTGAGTAACTGGTGACCAGATACACATACAAGAAAAACTTGATTCACACAATATGTTTCAATAGCAATAACCAAATACGGGTCTCTATGCAAAATAACAGCTTTCAATGCAGTTTTTGGGTTTGAGCACAGAGTTGAAAATATGCTATACTAATGTTCTGTAACTCACACACGCGTTTAAATGCACGCACCGCTGATTTGCGAATGGCATTGAAGCCTGAGTTAGCGTTTTGT
>JAQKPU010000294.1:0-16301 GCA_030347295.1 Setipinna tenuifilis
AAAGCTGTTCTTTTGCATAGAGACCCTTATTTGCTGATTGCTATTGAAACATATTGTGTGAATCTAGTTTTTCCTTTTATGTGTATCTGCTCACCACTTCACTCAAAAACACAAAACGCTTACTAAGTCTGATGTGGCATCTCGCAAACCAGCGGTGTGGGCATTAAAACGCGTGTGTGATGTACAACTTTAGTATAGGGCACATTTTCAAGTCTGTGCTCAAACAACACAAACTGCATTAAAAGCTGTTCTTTTGCATAGAGACCCTTATTTGCTGATTGCTATTGAAACATATTGTGTGAATCTTAGATTTTCCTTTATGTGTATCTGCTCACCACTTCACTCAAAACACAAAAAGCTAACTAAGGCTGATGTGGCATCTCGCAAACCAGCGGGTGTGGGCATTAAACGCGTGTGTGATGTACACAACTTTAGTATAGGGCACATTTTCAAGTCTGTGCTCACAACACAAAACTGCATTAAAAGCTGTTCTTTTGCATAGAGACCCTTATTTGCTGATTGCTATTGAAACATATTGTGTGAATCTTAGTTTTTCCTTTATGTGTATCTGCTCACCACTTCACTCAAAACACAAAACGCTTACTAAGTCTGATGTGGCATCTCGCAAACCAGCGGGTGTGGGCATTAAAACGTGTGTGATGTACACAACTTTAGTATAGGGCACATTTTCAAGTCTGTGCTCACAACACAAAACTGCATTAAAAGCTGTTCTTTTGCATAGAGACCCTTATTTGCTGATTGCTATTGAAACATATTGTGTGAATCTTAGTTTTTCCTTGTATGTGTATCTGCTCACCACTTCACTCAAAACACAAAACGCTTACTAAGTCTGATGTGGCATCTCGCAAACCAGCGGGTGTGGGCATTAAAACGCGTGTGTGATGTACACAACTTTAGTATAGGGCACATTTTCAAGTCTGTGCTCACAACACAAAACTGCATTAAAAGCTGTTCTTTTGCATAGAGACCCTTATTTGCTGATTGCTATTGAAACATATTGTGTGAATCTTAGTTTTTCCTTTTATGTGTATCTGCTCACCACTTCACTCAAAACACAAAACGCTTACTAAGTCTGATGTGGCATCTCGCAAACCAGCGGGTGTGGGCATTAAAACGCGTGTGTGATGTACACAACTTTAGTATAGGGCACATTTTCAAGTCTGTGCTCACAACACAAAACTGCATTAAAAGCTGTTCTTTTGCATAGAGACCCTTATTTGCTGATTGCTATTGAAACATATTGTGTGAATCTTAGTTTTTCCTTTTATGTGTATCTGCTCACCACTTCACTCAAAACACAAAACGCTTACTAAGTCTGATGTGGCATCTCGCAAACCAGCGGGTGTGGGCATTAAAACGCGTGTGTGATGTACACAACTTTAGTATAGGGCACATTTTCAAGTCTGTGCTCACAACACAAAACTGCATTAAAAGCTGTTCTTTTGCATAGAGACCCTTATTTGCTGATTGCTATTGAAACATATTGTGTGAATCTTAGTTTTCCTTTATGTGTATCTGCTCACCACTTCACTCAAAACACAAAACGCTTACTAAGTCTGATGTGGCATCTCGCAAACCAGCGGGTGTGGGCATTAAAACGCGTGTGTGATGTACACAACTTTAGTATAGGGCACATTTTCAAGTCTGTGCTCACAACACAAAACTGCATTAAAAGCTGTTCTTTTGCATAGAGACCCTTATTTGCTGATTGCTATTGAAACATATTGTGTGAATCTTAGATTTTCCTTTATGTGTATCTGCTCACCACTTCACTCAAAACACAAAACGCTTACTAAGTCTGATGTGGCATCTCGCAAACCAGCGGGTGTGGGCATTAAAACGCGTGTGTGATGTACACAACTTTAGTATAGGGCACATTTTCAAGTCTGTGCTCACAACACAAAACTGCATTAAAAGCTGTTCTTTTGCATAGAGACCCTTATTTGCTGATTGCTATTGAAACATATTGTGTGAATCTTAGTTTTTCCTTTATGTGTATCTGCTCACCACTTCACTCAAAACACAAAACGCTTACTAAGTCTGATGTGGCATCTCGCAAACCAGCGGGTGTGGGCATTAAAACGCGTGTGTGATGTACACAACTTTAGTATAGGGCACATTTTCAAGTCTGTGCTCACAACACAAAACTGCATTAAAAGCTGTTCTTTTGCATAGAGACCCTTATTTGCTGATTGCTATTGAAACATATTGTGTGAATCTTAGTTTTTCCTTTTATGTGTATCTGCTCACCACTTCACTCAAAACACAAAACGCTTACTAAGTCTGATGTGGCATCTCGCAAACCAGCGGGTGTGGGCATTAAAACGCGTGTGTGATGTACACAACTTTAGTATAGGGCACATTTTCAAGTCTGTGCTCACAACACAAAACTGCATTAAAAGCTGTTCTTTTGCATAGAGACCCTTATTTGCTGATTGCTATTGAAACATATTGTGTGAATCTTAGATTTTCCTTGTATGTGTATGCTACTTACACAAACTTCTCTCATTTTTATTATTATTAATCCTAAAATTGTGTGAATATTTTTATAATACACTGATGTGGCATCTCGCAAACCAGCGGGTGTGGGCATTAAAACGCGTGTGTGATGTACACAACTTTAGTATAGGGCACATTTTCAAGTCTGTGCTCACAACACAAAACTGCATTAAAAGCTGTTCTTTTGCATAGAGACCCTTATTTGCTGATTGCTATTGAAACATATTGTGTGAATCTTAGTTTTTCCTTTTATGTGTATCTGCTCACCACTTCACTCAAAACACAAAACGCTTACTAAGTCTGATGTGGCATCTCGCAAACCAGCGGGTGTGGGCATTAAAACGCGTGTGTGATGTACACAACTTTAGTATAGGGCACATTTTCAAGTCTGTGCTCACAACACAAAACTGCATTAAAAGCTGTTCTTTTGCATAGAGACCCTTATTTGCTGATTGCTATTGAAACATATTGTGTGAATCTTAGTTTTTCCTTTTATGTGTATCTGCTCACCACTTCACTCAAAACACAAAACGCTTACTAAGTCTGATGTGGCATCTCGCAAACCAGCGGGTGTGGGCATTAAAACGCGTGTGTGATGTACACAACTTTAGTATAGGGCACATTTTCAAGTCTGTGCTCACAACACAAAACTGCATTAAAAGCTGTTCTTTTGCATAGAGACCCTTATTTGCTGATTGCTATTGAAACATATTGTGTGAATCTTAGTTTTTCCTTTTATGTGTATCTGCTCACCACTTCACTCAAAACACAAAACGCTTACTAAGTCTGATGTGGCATCTCGCAAACCAGCGGGTGTGGGCATTAAAACGCGTGTGTGATGTACACAACTTTAGTATAGGGCACATTTTCAAGTCTGTGCTCACAACACAAAACTGCATTAAAAGCTGTTCTTTTGCATAGAGACCCTTATTTGCTGATTGCTATTGAAACATATTGTGTGAATCTTAGTTTTTCCTTTTATGTGTATCTGCTCACCACTTCACTCAAAACACAAAACGCTTACTAAGTCTGATGTGGCATCTCGCAAACCAGCGGGTGTGGGCATTAAAACGCGTGTGTGATGTACACAACTTTAGTATAGGGCACATTTTCAAGTCTGTGCTCACAACACAAAACTGCATTAAAAGCTGTTCTTTTGCATAGAGACCCTTATTTGCTGATTGCTATTGAAACATATTGTGTGAATCTTAGTTTTTCCTTTATGTGTATCTGCTCACCACTTCACTCAAAACACAAAACGCTTACTAAGTCTGATGTGGCATCTCGCAAACCAGCGGGTGTGGGCATTAAAACGCGTGTGTGATGTACACAACTTTAGTATAGGGCACATTTTCAAGTCTGTGCTCACAACACAAAACTGCATTAAAAGCTGTTCTTTTGCATAGAGACCCTTATTTGCTGATTGCTATTGAAACATATTGTGTGAATCTTAGTTTTTCCTTTTATGTGTATCTGCTCACCACTTCACTCAAAACACAAAACGCTTACTAAGTCTGATGTGGCATCTCGCAAACCAGCGGGTGTGGGCATTAAAACGCGTGTGTGATGTACACAACTTTAGTATAGGGCACATTTTCAAGTCTGTGCTCACAACACAAAACTGCATTAAAAGCTGTTCTTTTGCATAGAGACCCTTATTTGCTGATTGCTATTGAAACATATTGTGTGAATCTTAGTTTTTCCTTTTATGTGTATCTGCTCACCACTTCACTCAAAACACAAAACGCTTACTAAGTCTGATGTGGCATCTCGCAAACCACGGGTGTGGGCATTAAAACGCGTGTGTGATGTACACAACTTTAGTATAGGGCACATTTTCAAGTCTGTGCTCACAACACAAAACTGCATTAAAAGCTGTTCTTTTGCATAGAGACCCTTATTTGCTGATTGCTATTGAAACATATTGTGTGAATCTTAGTTTTTCCTTTTATGTGTATCTGCTCACCACTTCACTCAAAACACAAAACGCTTACTAAGTCTGATGTGGCATCTCGCAAACCAGCGGGTGTGGGCATTAAAACGCGTGTGTGATGTACACAACTTTAGTATAGGGCACATTTTCAAGTCTGTGCTCACAACACAAAACTGCATTAAAAGCTGTTCTTTTGCATAGAGACCCTTATTTGCTGATTGCTATTGAAACATATTGTGTGAATCTTAGTTTTTCCTTTATGTGTATCTGCTCACCACTTCACTCAAAACACAAAACGCTTACTAAGTCTGATGTGGCATCTCGCAAACCAGCGGGTGTGGGCATTAAAACGCGTGTGTGATGTACACAACTTTAGTATAGGGCACATTTTCAAGTCTGTGCTCACAACACAAAACTGCATTAAAAGCTGTTCTTTTGCATAGAGACCCTTATTTGCTGATTGCTATTGAAACATATTGTGTGAATCTTAGTTTTTCCTTTTATGTGTATCTGCTCACCACTTCACTCAAAACACAAAACGCTTACTAAGTCTGATGTGGCATCTCGCAAACCAGCGGGTGTGGGCATTAAAACGCGTGTGTGATGTACACAACTTTAGTATAGGGCACATTTTCAAGTCTGTGCTCACAACACAAAACTGCATTAAAAGCTGTTCTTTTGCATAGAGACCCTTATTTGCTGATTGCTATTGAAACATATTGTGTGAATCTTAGTTTTTCCTTTATGTGTATCTGCTCACCACTTCACTCAAAACACAAAACGCTTACTAAGTCTGATGTGGCATCTCGCAAACCAGCGGGTGTGGGCATTAAAACGCGTGTGTGATGTACACAACTTTAGTATAGGGCACATTTTCAAGTCTGTGCTCACAACACAAAACTGCATTAAAAGCTGTTCTTTTGCATAGAGACCCTTATTTGCTGATTGCTATTGAAACATATTGTGTGAATCTTAGTTTTTCCTTTTATGTGTATCTGCTCACCACTTCACTCAAAACACAAAACGCTTACTAAGTCTGATGTGGCATCTCGCAAACCAGCGGGTGTGGGCATTAAAACGCGTGTGTGATGTACACAACTTTAGTATAGGGCACATTTTCAAGTCTGTGCTCACAACACAAAACTGCATTAAAAGCTGTTCTTTTGCATAGAGACCCTTATTTGCTGATTGCTATTGAAACATATTGTGTGAATCTTAGTTTTTCCTTTTATGTGTATCTGCTCACCACTTCACTCAAAACACAAAACGCTTACTAAGTCTGATGTGGCATCTCGCAAACCAGCGGGTGTGGGCATTAAAACGCGTGTGTGATGTACACAACTTTAGTATAGGGCACATTTTCAAGTCTGTGCTCACAACACAAAACTGCATTAAAAGCTGTTCTTTTGCATAGAGACCCTTATTTGCTGATTGCTATTGAAACATATTGTGTGAATCTTAGTTTTTCCTTTTATGTGTATCTGCTCACCACTTCACTCAAAACACAAAACGCTTACTAAGTCTGATGTGGCATCTCGCAAACCAGCGGGTGTGGGCATTAAAACGCGTGTGTGATGTACACAACTTTAGTATAGGGCACATTTTCAAGTCTGTGCTCACAACACAAAACTGCATTAAAAGCTGTTCTTTTGCATAGAGACCCTTATTTGCTGATTGCTATTGAAACATATTGTGTGAATCTTAGTTTTTCCTTTATGTGTATCTGCTCACCACTTCACTCAAAACACAAAACGCTTACTAAGTCTGATGTGGCATCTCGCAAACCAGCGGGTGTGGGCATTAAAACGCGTGTGTGATGTACACAACTTTAGTATAGGGCACATTTTCAAGTCTGTGCTCACAACACAAAACTGCATTAAAAGCTGTTCTTTTGCATAGAGACCCTTATTTGCTGATTGCTATTGAAACATATTGTGTGAATCTTAGTTTTTCCTTTATGTGTATCTGCTCACCACTTCACTCAAAACACAAAACGCTTACTAAGTCTGATGTGGCATCTCGCAAACCAGCGGGTGTGGGCATTAAAACGCGTGTGTGATGTACACAACTTTAGTATAGGGCACATTTTCAAGTCTGTGCTCACAACACAAAACTGCATTAAAAGCTGTTCTTTTGCATAGAGACCCTTATTTGCTGATTGCTATTGAAACATATTGTGTGAATCTTAGTTTTTCCTTTTATGTGTATCTGCTCACCACTTCACTCAAAACACAAAACGCTTACTAAGTCTGATGTGGCATCTCGCAAACCAGCGGGTGTGGGCATTAAAACGCGTGTGTGATGTACACAACTTTAGTATAGGGCACATTTTCAAGTCTGTGCTCACAACACAAAACTGCATTAAAAGCTGTTCTTTTGCATAGAGACCCTTATTTGCTGATTGCTATTGAAACATATTGTGTGAATCTTAGTTTTTCCTTTTATGTGTATCTGCTCACCACTTCACTCAAAACACAAAACGCTTACTAAGTCTGATGTGGCATCTCGCAAACCAGCGGGTGTGGGCATTAAAACGCGTGTGTGATGTACACAACTTTAGTATAGGGCACATTTTCAAGTCTGTGCTCACAACACAAAACTGCATTAAAAGCTGTTCTTTTGCATAGAGACCCTTATTTGCTGATTGCTATTGAAACATATTGTGTGAATCTTAGTTTTTCCTTTTATGTGTATCTGCTCACCACTTCACTCAAAACACAAAACGCTTACTAAGTCTGATGTGGCATCTCGCAAACCAGCGGGTGTGGGCATTAAAACGCGTGTGTGATGTACACAACTTTAGTATAGGGCACATTTTCAAGTCTGTGCTCACAACACAAAACTGCATTAAAAGCTGTTCTTTTGCATAGAGACCCTTATTTGCTGATTGCTATTGAAACATATTGTGTGAATCTTAGTTTTTCCTTTTATGTGTATCTGCTCACCACTTCACTCAAAACACAAAACGCTTACTAAGTCTGATGTGGCATCTCGCAAACCAGCGGGTGTGGGCATTAAAACGCGTGTGTGATGTACACAACTTTAGTATAGGGCACATTTTCAAGTCTGTGCTCACAACACAAAACTGCATTAAAAGCTGTTCTTTTGCATAGAGACCCTTATTTGCTGATTGCTATTGAAACATATTGTGTGAATCTTAGTTTTTCCTTTTATGTGTATCTGCTCACCACTTCACTCAAAACACAAAACGCTTACTAAGTCTGATGTGGCATCTCGCAAACCAGCGGGTGTGGGCATTAAAACGCGTGTGTGATGTACACAACTTTAGTATAGGGCACATTTTCAAGTCTGTGCTCACAACACAAAACTGCATTAAAAGCTGTTCTTTTGCATAGAGACCCTTATTTGCTGATTGCTATTGAAACATATTGTGTGAATCTTAGTTTTTCCTTTTATGTGTATCTGCTCACCACTTCACTCAAAACACAAAACGCTTACTAAGTCTGATGTGGCATCTCGCAAACCAGCGGGTGTGGGCATTAAAACGCGTGTGTGATGTACACAACTTTAGTATAGGGCACATTTTCAAGTCTGTGCTCACAACACAAAACTGCATTAAAAGCTGTTCTTTTGCATAGAGACCCTTATTTGCTGATTGCTATTGAAACATATTGTGTGAATCTTAGTTTTTCCTTTTATGTGTATCTGCTCACCACTTCACTCAAAACACAAAACGCTTACTAAGTCTGATGTGGCATCTCGCAAACCAGCGGGTGTGGGCATTAAAACGCGTGTGTGATGTACACAACTTTAGTATAGGGCACATTTTCAAGTCTGTGCTCACAACACAAAACTGCATTAAAAGCTGTTCTTTTGCATAGAGACCCTTATTTGCTGATTGCTATTGAAACATATTGTGTGAATCTTAGTTTTTCCTTTTATGTGTATCTGCTCACCACTTCACTCAAAACACAAAACGCTTACTAAGTCTGATGTGGCATCTCGCAAACCAGCGGGTGTGGGCATTAAAACGCGTGTGTGATGTACACAACTTTAGTATAGGGCACATTTTCAAGTCTGTGCTCACAACACAAAACTGCATTAAAAGCTGTTCTTTTGCATAGAGACCCTTATTTGCTGATTGCTATTGAAACATATTGTGTGAATCTTAGTTTTTCCTTTTATGTGTATCTGCTCACCACTTCACTCAAAACACAAAACGCTTACTAAGTCTGATGTGGCATCTCGCAAACCAGCGGGTGTGGGCATTAAAACGCGTGTGTGATGTACACAACTTTAGTATAGGGCACATTTTCAAGTCTGTGCTCACAACACAAAACTGCATTAAAAGCTGTTCTTTTGCATAGAGACCCTTATTTGCTGATTGCTATTGAAACATATTGTGTGAATCTTAGTTTTTCCTTTTATGTGTATCTGCTCACCACTTCACTCAAAACACAAAACGCTTACTAAGTCTGATGTGGCATCTCGCAAACCAGCGGGTGTGGGCATTAAAACGCGTGTGTGATGTACACAACTTTAGTATAGGGCACATTTTCAAGTCTGTGCTCACAACACAAAACTGCATTAAAAGCTGTTCTTTTGCATAGAGACCCTTATTTGCTGATTGCTATTGAAACATATTGTGTGAATCTTAGTTTTTCCTTTTATGTGTATCTGCTCACCACTTCACTCAAAACACAAAACGCTTACTAAGTCTGATGTGGCATCTCGCAAACCAGCGGGTGTGGGCATTAAAACGCGTGTGTGATGTACACAACTTTAGTATAGGGCACATTTTCAAGTCTGTGCTCACAACACAAAACTGCATTAAAAGCTGTTCTTTTGCATAGAGACCCTTATTTGCTGATTGCTATTGAAACATATTGTGTGAATCTTAGTTTTTCCTTTTATGTGTATCTGCTCACCACTTCACTCAAAACACAAAACGCTTACTAAGTCTGATGTGGCATCTCGCAAACCAGCGGGTGTGGGCATTAAAACGCGTGTGTGATGTACACAACTTTAGTATAGGGCACATTTTCAAGTCTGTGCTCACAACACAAAACTGCATTAAAAGCTGTTCTTTTGCATAGAGACCCTTATTTGCTGATTGCTATTGAAACATATTGTGTGAATCTTAGTTTTTCCTTTTATGTGTATCTGCTCACCACTTCACTCAAAACACAAAACGCTTACTAAGTCTGATGTGGCATCTCGCAAACCAGCGGGTGTGGGCATTAAAACGCGTGTGTGATGTACACAACTTTAGTATAGGGCACATTTTCAAGTCTGTGCTCACAACACAAAACTGCATTAAAAGCTGTTCTTTTGCATAGAGACCCTTATTTGCTGATTGCTATTGAAACATATTGTGTGAATCTTAGTTTTTCCTATGTGTATCTGCTCACCACTTCACTCAAAACACAAAACGCTTACTAAGTCTGATGTGGCATCTCGCAAACCAGCGGGTGTGGGCATTAAAACGCGTGTGTGATGTACACAACTTTAGTATAGGGCACATTTTCAAGTCTGTGCTCACAACACAAAACTGCATTAAAAGCTGTTCTTTTGCATAGAGACCCTTATTTGCTGATTGCTATTGAAACATATTGTGTGAATCTTAGTTTTTCCTTTTATGTGTATCTGCTCACCACTTCACTCAAAACACAAAACGCTTACTAAGTCTGATGTGGCATCTCGCAAACCAGCGGGTGTGGGCATTAAAACGCGTGTGTGATGTACACAACTTTAGTATAGGGCACATTTTCAAGTCTGTGCTCACAACACAAAACTGCATTAAAAGCTGTTCTTTTGCATAGAGACCCTTATTTGCTGATTGCTATTGAAACATATTGTGTGAATCTTAGTTTTTCCTTTTATGTGTATCTGCTCACCACTTCACTCAAAACACAAAACGCTTACTAAGTCTGATGTGGCATCTCGCAAACCAGCGGGTGTGGGCATTAAAACGCGTGTGTGATGTACACAACTTTAGTATAGGGCACATTTTCAAGTCTGTGCTCACAACACAAAACTGCATTAAAAGCTGTTCTTTTGCATAGAGACCCTTATTTGCTGATTGCTATTGAAACATATTGTGTGAATCTTAGTTTTTCCTTTTATGTGTATCTGCTCACCACTTCACTCAAAACACAAAACGCTTACTAAGTCTGATGTGGCATCTCGCAAACCAGCGGGTGTGGGCATTAAAACGCGTGTGTGATGTACACAACTTTAGTATAGGGCACATTTTCAAGTCTGTGCTCACAACACAAAACTGCATTAAAAGCTGTTCTTTTGCATAGAGACCCTTATTTGCTGATTGCTATTGAAACATATTGTGTGAATCTTAGTTTTTCCTTTTATGTGTATCTGCTCACCACTTCACTCAAAACACAAAACGCTTACTAAGTCTGATGTGGCATCTCGCAAACCAGCGGGTGTGGGCATTAAAACGCGTGTGTGATGTACACAACTTTAGTATAGGGCACATTTTCAAGTCTGTGCTCACAACACAAAACTGCATTAAAAGCTGTTCTTTTGCATAGAGACCCTTATTTGCTGATTGCTATTGAAACATATTGTGTGAATCTTAGTTTTTCCTTTATGTGTATCTGCTCACCACTTCACTCAAAACACAAAACGCTTACTAAGTCTGATGTGGCATCTCGCAAACCAGCGGGTGTGGGCATTAAAACGCGTGTGTGATGTACACAACTTTAGTATAGGGCACATTTTCAAGTCTGTGCTCACAACACAAAACTGCATTAAAAGCTGTTCTTTTGCATAGAGACCCTTATTTGCTGATTGCTATTGAAACATATTGTGTGAATCTTAGTTTTTCCTTTATGTGTATCTGCTCACCACTTCACTCAAAACACAAAACGCTTACTAAGTCTGATGTGGCATCTCGCAAACCAGCGGGTGTGGGCATTAAAACGCGTGTGTGATGTACACAACTTTAGTATAGGGCACATTTTCAAGTCTGTGCTCACAACACAAAACTGCATTAAAAGCTGTTCTTTTGCATAGAGACCCTTATTTGCTGATTGCTATTGAAACATATTGTGTGAATCTTAGTTTTTCCTTTTATGTGTATCTGCTCACCACTTCACTCAAAACACAAAACGCTTACTAAGTCTGATGTGGCATCTCGCAAACCAGCGGGTGTGGGCATTAAAACGCGTGTGTGATGTACACAACTTTAGTATAGGGCACATTTTCAAGTCTGTGCTCACAACACAAAACTGCATTAAAAGCTGTTCTTTTGCATAGAGACCCTTATTTGCTGATTGCTATTGAAACATATTGTGTGAATCTTAGTTTTTCCTTTTATGTGTATCTGCTCACCACTTCACTCAAAACACAAAACGCTTACTAAGTCTGATGTGGCATCTCGCAAACCAGCGGGTGTGGGCATTAAAACGCGTGTGTGATGTACACAACTTTAGTATAGGGCACATTTTCAAGTCTGTGCTCACAACACAAAACTGCATTAAAAGCTGTTCTTTTGCATAGAGACCCTTATTTGCTGATTGCTATTGAAACATATTGTGTGAATCTTAGTTTTTCCTTTTATGTGTATCTGCTCACCACTTCACTCAAAACACAAAACGCTTACTAAGTCTGATGTGGCATCTCGCAAACCAGCGGGTGTGGGCATTAAAACGCGTGTGTGATGTACACAACTTTAGTATAGGGCACATTTTCAAGTCTGTGCTCACAACACAAAACTGCATTAAAAGCTGTTCTTTTGCATAGAGACCCTTATTTGCTGATTGCTATTGAAACATATTGTGTGAATCTTAGTTTTTCCTTTATGTGTATCTGCTCACCACTTCACTCAAAACACAAAACGCTTACTAAGTCTGATGTGGCATCTCGCAAACCAGCGGGTGTGGGCATTAAAACGCGTGTGTGATGTACACAACTTTAGTATAGGGCACATTTTCAAGTCTGTGCTCACAACACAAAACTGCATTAAAAGCTGTTCTTTTGCATAGAGACCCTTATTTGCTGATTGCTATTGAAACATATTGTGTGAATCTTAGTTTTTCCTTTTATGTGTATCTGCTCACCACTTCACTCAAAACACAAAACGCTTACTAAGTCTGATGTGGCATCTCGCAAACCAGCGGGTGTGGGCATTAAAACGCGTGTGTGATGTACACAACTTTAGTATAGGGCACATTTTCAAGTCTGTGCTCACAACACAAAACTGCATTAAAAGCTGTTCTTTTGCATAGAGACCCTTATTTGCTGATTGCTATTGAAACATATTGTGTGAATCTTAGTTTTTCCTTTTATGTGTATCTGCTCACCACTTCACTCAAAACACAAAACGCTTACTAAGTCTGATGTGGCATCTCGCAAACCAGCGGGTGTGGGCATTAAAACGCGTGTGTGATGTACACAACTTTAGTATAGGGCACATTTTCAAGTCTGTGCTCACAACACAAAACTGCATTAAAAGCTGTTCTTTTGCATAGAGACCCTTATTTGCTGATTGCTATTGAAACATATTGTGTGAATCTTAGTTTTTCCTTTATGTGTATCTGCTCACCACTTCACTCAAAACACAAAACGCTTACTAAGTCTGATGTGGCATCTCGCAAACCAGCGGGTGTGGGCATTAAAACGCGTGTGTGATGTACACAACTTTAGTATAGGGCACATTTTCAAGTCTGTGCTCACAACACAAAACTGCATTAAAAGCTGTTCTTTTGCATAGAGACCCTTATTTGCTGATTGCTATTGAAACATATTGTGTGAATCTTAGTTTTTCCTTTTATGTGTATCTGCTCACCACTTCACTCAAAACACAAAACGCTTACTAAGTCTGATGTGGCATCTCGCAAACCAGCGGGTGTGGGCATTAAAACGCGTGTGTGATGTACACAACTTTAGTATAGGGCACATTTTCAAGTCTGTGCTCACAACACAAAACTGCATTAAAAGCTGTTCTTTTGCATAGAGACCCTTATTTGCTGATTGCTATTGAAACATATTGTGTGAATCTTAGTTTTTCCTTTTATGTGTATCTGCTCACCACTTCACTCAAAACACAAAACGCTTACTAAGTCTGATGTGGCATCTCGCAAACCAGCGGGTGTGGGCATTAAAACGCGTGTGTGATGTACACAACTTTAGTATAGGGCACATTTTCAAGTCTGTGCTCACAACACAAAACTGCATTAAAAGCTGTTCTTTTGCATAGAGACCCTTATTTGCTGATTGCTATTGAAACATATTGTGTGAATCTTAGTTTTTCCTTTTATGTGTATCTGCTCACCACTTCACTCAAAACACAAAACGCTTACTAAGTCTGATGTGGCATCTCGCAAACCAGGGTGTGGGCATTAAAACGCGTGTGTGATGTACACAACTTTAGTATAGGGCACATTTTCAAGTCTGTGCTCACAACACAAAACTGCATTAAAAGCTGTTCTTTTGCATAGAGACCCTTATTTGCTGATTGCTATTGAAACATATTGTGTGAATCTTAGTTTTTCCTTTTATGTGTATCTGCTCACCACTTCACTCAAAACACAAAACGCTTACTAAGTCTGATGTGGCATCTCGCAAACCAGCGGGTGTGGGCATTAAAACGCGTGTGTGATGTACACAACTTTAGTATAGGGCACATTTTCAAGTCTGTGCTCACAACACAAAACTGCATTAAAAGCTGTTCTTTTGCATAGAGACCCTTATTTGCTGATTGCTATTGAAACATATTGTGTGAATCTTAGTTTTTCCTTTATGTGTATCTGCTCACCACTTCACTCAAAACACAAAACGCTTACTAAGTCTGATGTGGCATCTCGCAAACCAGCGGGTGTGGGCATTAAAACGCGTGTGTGATGTACACAACTTTAGTATAGGGCACATTTTCAAGTCTGTGCTCACAACACAAAACTGCATTAAAAGCTGTTCTTTTGCATAGAGACCCTTATTTGCTGATTGCTATTGAAACATATTGTGTGAATCTTAGTTTTTCCTTTTATGTGTATCTGCTCACCACTTCACTCAAAACACAAAACGCTTACTAAGTCTGATGTGGCATCTCGCAAACCAGCGGGTGTGGGCATTAAAACGCGTGTGTGATGTACACAACTTTAGTATAGGGCACATTTTCAAGTCTGTGCTCACAACACAAAACTGCATTAAAAGCTGTTCTTTTGCATAGAGACCCTTATTTGCTGATTGCTATTGAAACATATTGTGTGAATCTTAGTTTTTCCTTTTATGTGTATCTGCTCACCACTTCACTCAAAACACAAAACGCTTACTAAGTCTGATGTGGCATCTCGCAAACCAGCGGGTGTGGGCATTAAAACGCGTGTGTGATGTACACAACTTTAGTATAGGGCACATTTTCAAGTCTGTGCTCACAACACAAAACTGCATTAAAAGCTGTTCTTTTGCATAGAGACCCTTATTTGCTGATTGCTATTGAAACATATTGTGTGAATCTTAGTTTTTCCTTTTATGTGTATCTGCTCACCACTTCACTCAAAACACAAAACGCTTACTAAGTCTGATGTGGCATCTCGCAAACCAGCGGGTGTGGGCATTAAAACGCGTGTGTGATGTACACAACTTTAGTATAGGGCACATTTTCAAGTCTGTGCTCACAACACAAAACTGCATTAAAAGCTGTTCTTTTGCATAGAGACCCTTATTTGCTGATTGCTATTGAAACATATTGTGTGAATCTTAGTTTTTCCTTTTATGTGTATCTGCTCACCACTTCACTCAAAACACAAAACGCTTACTAAGTCTGATGTGGCATCTCGCAAACCAGCGGGTGTGGGCATTAAAACGCGTGTGTGATGTACACAACTTTAGTATAGGGCACATTTTCAAGTCTGTGCTCACAACACAAAACTGCATTAAAAGCTGTTCTTTTGCATAGAGACCCTTATTTGCTGATTGCTATTGAAACATATTGTGTGAATCTTAGTTTTTCCTTTTATGTGTATCTGCTCACCACTTCACTCAAAACACAAAACGCTTACTAAGTCTGATGTGGCATCTCGCAAACCAGCGGGTGTGGGCATTAAAACGCGTGTGTGATGTACACAACTTTAGTATAGGGCACATTTTCAAGTCTGTGCTCACAACACAAAACTGCATTAAAAGCTGTTCTTTTGCATAGAGACCCTTATTTGCTGATTGCTATTGAAACATATTGTGTGAATCTTAGTTTTTCCTTTTATGTGTATCTGCTCACCACTTCACTCAAAACACAAAACGCTTACTAAGTCTGATGTGGCATCTCGCAAACCAGCGGGTGTGGGCATTAAAACGCGTGTGTGATGTACACAACTTTAGTATAGGGCACATTTTCAAGTCTGTGCTCACAACACAAAACTGCATTAAAAGCTGTTCTTTTGCATAGAGACCCTTATTTGCTGATTGCTATTGAAACATATTGTGTGAATCTTAGTTTTTCCTTTTATGTGTATCTGCTCACCACTTCACTCAAAACACAAAACGCTTACTAAGTCTGATGTGGCATCTCGCAAACCAGCGGGTGTGGGCATTAAAACGCGTGTGTGATGTACACAACTTTAGTATAGGGCACATTTTCAAGTCTGTGCTCACAACACAAAACTGCATTAAAAGCTGTTCTTTTGCATAGAGACCCTTATTTGCTGATTGCTATTGAAACATATTGTGTGAATCTTAGTTTTTCCTTTTATGTGTATCTGCTCACCACTTCACTCAAAACACAAAACGCTTACTAAGTCTGATGTGGCATCTCGCAAACCAGCGGGTGTGGGCATTAAAACGCGTGTGTGATGTACACAACTTTAGTATAGGGCACATTTTCAAGTCTGTGCTCACAACACAAAACTGCATTAAAAGCTGTTCTTTTGCA
>JAQKPU010000025.1:0-5000 GCA_030347295.1 Setipinna tenuifilis
ATGTGTGTGTGGTGTGTGTGTGTGTGTTGTGTGTGTGTGTGTGTGTGATGGCAAGACGATCTAGTGTGTGTCCATGAGTAAGTGTGTGTTGGTGTGTGTGTGTGAGAGAGAGAGAGGGAGAGAGAGAGATAGCATGACGATGATGATGATGTTTGTGTGTGTGTGTTCATGAGTGTGTGTTGGTGGGTGTGGTGTGTGTGTGTGTGTCTGTGTTTGTGTGTGTGTGTGTGTCCATAAGTAAGTGTGTGTTGGTGGGTGTGGTGTGTGTGTGTGTGTGTGTGTGTGTGTGTGTGTGATGGCAAGACGATCTAGTGTGTATGCCCATGAATAAGTGTGTTGGTGTGTGTGTGTGTGTCTAGTGTGTGTGTGTGGGCCCTATTTTGCCGTGGCGCATTGTGCATTCGCGGCATGCGCATGCTGTCATTGCTATTCTGTGCCAGCGCAACGTTCATTTTTTCAGGCAAAAAATCACGTTGTCTGGAGAGCAGATGACATTGCGCCGTGACGGGCGCGTCAGCGAAAAGAAGAGGTGTGGTCTGGCGCAAAGCGCACCAGATGCTATTATGAGGACGTATAAACCATTTGCGCTTTTGATTAATGAAAAGGTGCTTTTTCGTCACTGGCGCATTGTTGAAAAGCTATTTTAGAGGCTTTGAACCCCGATGTACCTGCTGCTGCGCTAGAGAGGCGAGCTGAACTGACAGAAAAGTTGCAACATGTATAGCCTGTATACAGGGCCGTACGCAGGATTTGGAAATAGGTGAGGTCCAGGATGCGCGCGCAAAGCGCGCGCCGAAATTATTTATTTATTTTTTAAATGTCAGGTCACACAAAAGGTTTGTTGTTTAAATATCTTTTAATGGTGCTAAACAGGGCTGTGTCTCGTAAGGAATCTCCGCGTGTCCATACCAATCTCAAAATCAAAGGAATCTCAGCCTTTTGTGTCCCTATCTCAGAATCAAAGTTACTCCCGTGGTACATGAACAAAATATTGCCTACTTTCACTCACCAAATAATGTCTTGAAGAGGACATACAGTAAAGGTAGGCCTGCTCCTGCTCGTCTGTTTTCCAACTGACCGAACGGATTTAAAAACCTCTAATGGCTTTAGAATTTCATACGGCCCTGGCGGATCAGCGTTCTTTTCCTCCAGTCGTACGAGCGCTTTAGGCTTCTTTCTACACACACAGACAGACAAAAGAGAAAAGTCTATTGACGTTTATCATTAGCCATTCAAATTACAATCCAAGCACATTTCGCCGTCGGATATAGTTTGTAAATGTTAACGTTTTAATCAGCTGATGTTTCTTTTTTTTCTCTACAGTAGCTGTAGGAGCCATTTTGTAGCTTTGTTTATTTGTATGGATGACACCTGCTGGCATAACCCAGAACTGTATAGACCTGTGCACCTCTGGCACACTAAGGGTTAAAATGGCCCAAGTGGCTCACCTGTGCCAATTAAGCACGCTGGCACAAGGACAAAAGACTGTGGTCAGAGTGAGGTTGGAATGGTGGAATGGAGACGCCAGCAGGCAAACGGTTTTCAATTGATTTACTGGATTAACTTGATTTACTTGACGATTTTGATTTGTTTGGAAAGTCTTAGTAAAGACGGAATTTTGTTTACTATTTTGTTTGAAGAGTTTTGATGAATACTTTAGTTACCGTTAAATAAATATCGTTTCTTTACAACTTGGAACTGGAATCTATTGAAACCCCTGAGGCGTCCTGATGAAGTGGCTTAATAGAAGGCACTACATAGTTTGAAAACCGCCTACGTTTGGAAAACCTGCTTGAGTTTGAGAAAATCACTCAGCTTTGGAATTACGAACTTCGCTTTGGAATTACTGGATTTACTTTTTGTTGGATTACTGGCGTTGGCTGAACTGGGCTGAAACCTCTACGCTACGCTTGACTGTGGATTTATTTATTTCCTAATTACGGGATTTATGGACTTGGTGAAAGATCTGCATCTTCACTGGTGGTGTGAGTAACGTTAGCACTGATGAGCTGTATGTGGGCCGCCGTGCTCGCACAATGACTATGTGGGCCGCCGTGCTCATACATTGACTTTGCGCCGCCGTGCGCTTCACTTTAAAAGAAGGACTTTTTACGTTTTGAGATTTTTTGATTTAAGAGACTTTAACTGATTACGTAAATGACTTTGGGTAGAAAGATTTAAGTTATTTAAGTTCGAAAATGTCTGATGTAGAGCCTGAAGCGCAGAATGAAGAGGAAGAAAAGAAACTGTTTAAGTTAATAGCTTCTCGTAGAGGGAAGCTTGGAGTTTTGACACGAAAGAAAAATGAAATTAATAGCTTAATAGAAGCGGGGCAGGACAAGGACACTGTGTTAAAACAAATTCAGTTCTTTGAGGGATTCTTTGAAGAATTTAAAGATTTACAAAAATCAGTTCAGAATTTATTAAAAGATGAGTATGAGAAGGAGGCCGACAATATCGATTGGTACGAGCCAAAAAGATTTCATTTCCAAGGCTTTCTCGATGGCGTGTATACATGGGCCGAAGGCAAAGATAAAGAAGAGGAGGAAGATGGCACAGCTAAACCTCTTGAACTTGTTGAGGTCGCATCACAAGCAGAGCAAAGTGTACTACCGATCAGTAAAGCCCCAAGCGCACGCAGTTCAAGCATCAGTAGCGCACGAGAATCCGCGCACTTAAAGGCTGAGGCAGAGTGCGCAGCGCTTAAGGCAAAATCTAAAGTTCTGACTGACAAACTGGAGTTGGACGTAGAAGAGGCTAAATTAAAAGCACGCAGAGAGAGAGTTACTCTAGAATCAGAGCTGGCTGCTGCAGAAGCGAAAGTTCGCGTTTATCGGGAGTCAGAGGAAAGAAGTTTACCAAGTGGCTACCGATATGACACGCCCACTGAATATAGAGTCCCGACAACAATGCCAAGGCCTGAGAGACCACAGAGAGAGGCCGTAGCTCCCGAGATAGACAGTAGACAGCCTGCTGAAGAGCCTTTATCTTCCCAAAGAGACAGTAGACAGCCTGTTCAGTCTTCTGCTTCATATGGTGAAGTGAATGAGCACATTACTGACGTGTTGAAAAAACAAACTGAAATAACTGAATTGTTGGTCAAACAGCAAACACTTTCCCTTCTTCCTGATCGAGAAATTCCTGTTTTTGATGGCGATGCTCTACACTACCGAACCTTCATTAAGGCATTTGAGCAGTGTGTAGAAAGAAACACCACCACCATGGATGACCGTCTGTATTACTTACAGCAGTATACAAAGGGCCAACCTAGAAGCCTAGTCACTAGTTTTTTGCATATGGACCCAGCTGTTGGCTATCCAGAAGCTAAAAAACAGCTTGAGATTCAGTTTGGAAACCGCTATAAAATAGCGTCTGCCTTCATGACTAAAGCTCTAAACTGGCCAGTCATAAAGCCTGAGGATGGCAATGGGCTAAGATCATATGCTCTTTTCCTACGCAGCTGCTATCACACCATGCAGGACATTGATGGTCTCAGAGAGCTGGAGAACTCCACCAATCTTAGACAAATTGCATCTAAACTGCCCTTCAGGCTGCGTGACAAATGGCGTGTGACTGTGTGTAACATGCAAGACCAAGACAAGAAAGTGACTTACAAAGACTTGGTTGAATTTATTGAGAAACAGTCTAGAGCAATGCTTGATCCGGTGTTCGGAGACCTAAGTAATAGTAGCACAGCTGAAGCTAAAAGGGTCTTAAAACCCAGAGCTCAAACAGTGGGCAGCAAACCCAGTGACCGAACCAGCTTTGCCACTACAGTCACTCATGTACCCGACACCAGAAACAATGAATTGAAACTTGAACGTAAACAGAAAACAAACAGCAATGCCTTTGAAAAGCCATGTTTATTTTGTGAAAAGAATCACACATTTGAACATTGTGAGCTATTTCAGAGTAAACCAAATGCTGAAAGAATTGAATTCCTGAAAACAAATGGCATGTGCTTTGGATGTCTGATTAAAGGGCATGTGAGCAGAACCTGCAAGAACAGAATGACCTGTGAAAAATGTTCTCTTTCTCATCCGACTATTCTGCATATTCACAGAGACAAGCAAAAGGATGGCGGGAAGGATGACCACGTCTTACCTGCAAGTAGCGCCATGGTGTCTGTGAAAGACGATATGCACACTGGTGAAGTGAGAGAATGTACCCTTGCTATTGTGCCAGTTAAAGTGAAGATGTTCAATTCAGACAAAATCATTCACACTTATGCATTCTTGGACCCTGGCAGTTCTGCAACGTTTTGCACAGACTCACTTAAAAGGAAGCTGAACACTCCGGGGAAAAACTGCAAAATTCTGTTGCGCACGATGGGCCAGGAGAGGCCAGTCAGCAGCAGTGTAGTCTCTGGTCTTGAAATCAGTAGCCTGATAGGCCAGAAGTTTCACAAGCTGCCAGAGGTTTACACGCAAACAAAACTGCCAGTCACGAAACAACATATACCAAAACAAGACTCAATAGATAAATGGAAATACCTTCATGAGGTGAAAATACCGCAACTGGATGCTGACATTGAATTGTTAGTTGGAACAAATGCTGCCAAACTTATGGAACCATGGAAAATCATTAACAGTAGAGGTAGTGGGCCATACGCTGTTAAGACGCCTTTAGGATGGGTCCTCAATGGGCTCATGCAAGAAACCACATGTGACGTGAAGGGCACACATGCATGCACTGTGGTTAATCGAATATCGGTGGCAAATTTGAATGACCTATTGATCAAACAGTATCAGCATGATTTCCCAGAGTTGAAAGCTGAGGAAAAAACAGAGATGTCAGTAGCAGACAAACAATTCATGTCAATCATGGAAAGTTCTAAGGAGCTGAGAAATGGACATTATTACTTGCCATTACCTTTTAAAGAGAATGATATAACAATGCCCAACAATTTCCAACAGGCACAGCAACGGGTCCTCTCGCTGAAAAGAAAACTGGAAAGAAATGCACAGTATCATGAAGAATACACAACTTTCTTGGAAAGT
>JAQKPU010000025.1:17500-130000 GCA_030347295.1 Setipinna tenuifilis
CAAACGTGTCAATCCTGCCTGTGACCTGAAAATAAACATACTCTGCTGCAATCCTGGATTCAACCAGTGCCTTGAACATGTGTACCCGATCACACACATTTCCCTCTTCCTCCAGTTTGTTGCATTTCCAGATGGACAATTTTGCTTGTCCCAACAAAAAATTCAAAACAGTGCATAAGTGTCTCTTTTGCTTGGTGTACTTCACCCCAAAAATAAAAGTCTCTTTTGAAAACACCACACCAAACTGGCTACATATCCTGTCTAGCAGATTGAAGAGGGATAACAGTTTTGTGCAGTCACAGAACACATGGAAAACACTGTCAGGCCCATTACATTGAACACATAAGCTAGATGCTTCAGGTTTTAGTTTACCAACAAAGACCTTAGTGGCCATGGCACAGTGCAGCACACGCCACTGAAGGTCACCAGACCGTTTTGGAATGGGGCTTTGTACAGAATCCTCCATGAAGGAGAAACTGACTGGCTGTTAGAAAAATGGGCCCTCCACTTGGTGTCCGGTCTGTCTTTAAGAGCATTGTAATGCATACTTTTTAACACAAGATTGTACAGTGTTTTCTTAACTGCTGTCATGAAGCAAAAAGCATGCATCCCTTGAGAGGACAGGAGCACCCCAGGTCTATTGTCAGGTAGAACTTGATTGGCTGAGATGAACAGCTCTGGATAGGGGACCTCTATCGAACCACCATCAAGGACCCTATTAACAAACACTGAAGAGCAAGCAGGCAGTCTAGCCCTCCAGCCCCTGAGCAGTCCCTCTATCATCCTCTTGGATCTGCATCCAAGAGTAGACACACGGTTGCCAGCTGACCGCCAGCATCTCTCCTTGTTTATTAAGTCCCCAAGCTTAGCTGTTTTTGCTCTGGCAAACAGTTGTACTACGTTGGAAAAAACGCCAGAATGCACAGCCCAAAACAGTGTTCTCAAGTCTCACTCTTTGAGAGTGTGACACACGCATCTCAACGAGTTCACACGCTCACACGCCACACATGGTATTTCTCACTCTCAACATTTTTCACCTCTCAAAAATAAATAAATAAATAAAAACCCTTCTTTAATCACCGGTAGGGTTGCACGGTATACCGGTACTGACTTTGTACCGCGGTACGTTAGGCATTTGAAACGGTACTATATAGATAGTGGAGCACGGAGGAGAGAATGGCTGCTGCCACCACGCTGCAACTTGTAGACAAACCACGGGCGATAAGTGCCACATGGCAGTACTTCGGCTTAAAAACAAATGAGCAAGACGAGGGAATTGACGCTGATCCATGCACCATTGTATAGGCTACACGGTGTTTTAAAACATGCATGGCTAAAGGCGGAAACACCTCCAACTTAGCCACCCAGACCTGCACACTGAGTTCAGGGAACGACAGGTAATTTACTCATGACATGTACCCTTTGCAAAAGTAATAGTTCAATAGTTTTAAGTGCAACACATGATAGAGTTCTTACCAAACAGAAAAAACACGCAGCGACCACCACATTTCACGTCTTGCAATCATGCAAGACTTCACAACCCCGTGAAATCTCGTGCCGTGACGTTACTGCGTTCAAACGTTATCTCCGCGAGACTGTTTTTGACATCAGAAAGTAAAATATTACCTACTGGTAGTTTTTTTGTGATCAAAAATCATTGCGTGTTTCATTCGCGCTGACAATGATGGACGATTGTAACAAACGACACCTTGCGTTCAAAGTTAAAAATGAACGTGATTTCTTATCGGATGTGTTAAATTACACCAGTAACTAATAGAATACACTTGTATGTTGATGACCATATGGCAAAATAACTCTAATTTGCTTCACTGTCTTTGAAAATAACCGTTAAGTAAAAAGTGTTTCATTCGTCACGGCTCTCCCCTATTACACCTAATAAGAAGGGAAGACAGAGAGGGCTTCGTCTGGAAAGTATTTAGACAGAACATACAAAAAAACTCTAAGAAACTGACATATTCAAAGGGCAGAGGTTGTTACAATACATGCATGATCTTTATAAATAACAAACTTTTACATACACATTTAGCCATTTAATATGTCAGAAATACTGGTAACATACCATTTAAAGACACTGGTCCTACTTAAGACAGGCTGTATGTGATGAAAATATTGTTTAGGTTATGTATCTCAATGTAAATCAGGCCTTAGCTTGTATGACAAATGTATCACCTTATTTATTTAAAAAAAAAACACCTTTATTTGAAAAAGTATCAAAAAGTACCGAAAGGCATCAAAATACATGTTGGTATCGTGACAAAACTACTGCATTCATAATTATTAGTAGTAATGAGTGGTATTGTCTTATTATTGTTATTATTATTTGTCATAGAATAAATAAACACTGAAATTTGATCGAATCTAATTTGTTCTTTTTTTAAGTAACTGTGTTGAACACACCTGATGGGTTCGATGGTTCGATGGGTACGCTGCCACCCCCCACCCCCCCCTCCCCCTTAAAAAAAGAAAGAAAATCTCACTCCCACCACACTTCAAAACTGGAGAGCCCTGGCCCAAAAGGTGCTAAAAACAGAGGTTCCTCCAGCCCAAACTGTTCTGTCCTTGATGATCCCACCAATCTCGAAGCGTCCAATACTGAACCATAGAAGCTATGGGGTGGCATTTGCACAAGTTCATTTTTTCCCATCAAAAACACCTGTCGATCAAAAAGGCCGCCAGTTGCTGCCCTGATCACTGCCAGACCAAAATCCACCCATAACAGCTCTGTGTTGTAAAGGAGCTTCTGAGTAGACTGCAGCCTCATTGCATGTAGCTTTGCTGACAAATCCACAAGACCTTGCCCCCCCTCCACCACTGGTAGATGTAGTAAAATAAGTTGAGATAAAAGTAGAGGCTAACACAGAACATAAGTTAAAGTAACATTTAAACTGGCAGGCCAGAGGGAGTTCAAACATAGAGCAGAACATAAGCTGAAGGTAAAGAGCATAGAGCTGACATGTCAAGTTGCGCAGGAAGGGAGACTTGCAAGCCACGCAAAGTTGCCTTATCAGTTGAAAAACAGAGAGGCTTGTTTGCGCACACACACGCATACCAAGGGGCCCAAGTTACAATGGAAGGAAGCTTGCTCGCACGCACCAACGTACATCGAGGGGCCCAGGATACAGGTGACAATAGGAAAAGGGGAAGTGCATGACTGAAGAGACAAACCTAAGGCAGAGAGGAACACCATTTAACCTAGAAGAGAAAATGGAAAATAAGCCACTTTCAGATGAAGAACAAACTATTTCTAGATAAAACTATTCATGTACTGTCTATAAGCACATAGGTACACAAAGTATAGGGCTTCTGCCCTAAAGTGGGATAAAACAGGTTATACCTACAGCACAGACAGGAATAAAAGCACACACACACACATATGCACACACATATACGTCTTAAAAACATGCATGCATGAGATTAGGATGTTGGGAAAAGATATAAGAACAAGTTGAAAGTCATGGAATGTATGTTACAATGGTGGTTATGTATGTAAAGTAACTATAGAAGAAATAGCTTGAGTAAACTTGTTGCTGGTCATGAAAACTGAGCCATTGTGAAACCCAGGAAACCATTGGGGCCTGTCCTAACTCGAACGGCAGGGCAACAGCGCACTCAACAGCCCAACTTGAGTGTAGCCATTATTTTTAATGTCACTAGTAAGGTGGAAAACCACCAATATGAAATAACGCAAGCGTCAGCAGCACAGGAAAGAGGTGCAAAACCACCAATATGAAATGACGCAAGCGCCAGCTGCACAGGAAAGAGGCGCCCCAAGACAGTTGCCAACTCAGCACGAAGGGCGGAGAGCCACTGAAAATAAGGAACTTAGAAACAGAATAAAAGGCCAGGGTCCGGGACGGTTAAGTTGAGACTTGCTGGGGACATCTTCCGAGACGCATCCAACCAACAACTCTCCGATCGATCGATCCTTTGGCTCAGCGACTGACAGCAACAGGTTCACTCAGGCAATGCATTGTTTCGACTCTGCAGTCTGTTGTGAATAAAGTTCTGGTCAACAACTTACCTCAAGAGAAGCGGTCAGACTCAGTTATTTTCTTTAATTCAACAAGTGAATAGTTTAATTGTTAGAGAATAATATCAACAAAGAGACAGCAGGCTGGCAGACTGCCAGTGACAGAGAAGTTTCCACGACATAGATAGAGGAGGCCAGGAGGTAGCCAGTGGTTGCTGTCCCAAAAAAAAGTTTACAAAGGCCTTCTGTAGTGCTACCACAAGAAGTGGCGGTTCTAGACCAAAATTATCAGGGGGGCCAGAGAGGGGCCAACATGTTTTTAGGGGGGGCACATACTGTATACCCTAACTTAAGAACTTAAGGTAAAGAGTACTTCTTAACGATATGGAAGGTGCTCTTTGGCATGAGAAAACATGTAGTTTTATGAACAAAGATTATCCAAGACACTCTTCATGTGCAAGAAGTATAAGAAGCCTTTATTCCATCATGGCTGATTCGATTGCCTATTTTGTTTTTATAATAGTTTTAACTGAACACATTGAGCTGCATGTCTTGTATGAATTGAGTTATACAAACAGTCATTATTATTATGGAACCCATATAATGGCAAAAAGTTCAGATTTTATCTTTAAAATTCTTTGGTGTTCTTTTTCACACCATGAAATATTCCGCACTATATTCAACAGTCAGTAATCATCACTGTAGAGAAAAGAACAACAAAAATTCTTGCCAGTATGACCGAAAAAGGACAATATGTCCTTTTTGTTCCGTTTCATGACGTCCACTAAAAAGAAAGCAGAGATGATTGAATGACTTTGTGAGATGAGTTTACAGTCATCATTACACAAGCTAAGTAATCAAGCCTATGTAATCCATATCCAAAATATTTTTACAACTACAGTAGTATATGTAAAGACAATGCACTATAAAATCAACTCAGGACATTCAATTCAGGACAGATCCGTGCTCAATGTTAGTTTTTATAGTAATACACATACATACACACATATACATATTGTCTTTGTAAACTACTAAACTGACCATTCCATGGAAATTAGTGAGATACGGATTTTATACAATGAATCAGTCACTGCAACTTTCTGGAAGTGTTTTGGAAATGTGTACTGGATGATGTGAGTATGGCAAGGCAGGGTTGTTACTGGTGTCATCAAGTATGTCTCGCTGCAGTCCGTAGGAAGCCGAAGCGGGATATCTTATCCACGCCAAGTCGCCATATTGATTACGTCACTCTTGAGGTCTGCCATTTGTATGATGTCAATTTGCAATTTGGCGAACTGACAGTTAAAGAAAGAACAAAGCTTGCGGTCCTGTGAGTTATGTTCAGTGTGATAATTTTTAGATTTGAAAATTAATAATAATAATAATAATAATAATAATAATAATGCATTTTATTTATATTGCCCTTTACATCCAAAGATCTCAAAGGGCTACAGGATTAAAAGGAGACTAAAAAAAAAAAAAAACAAACAATCAATGTACTATTAAGAGAAGTCTAAAAAGAGTAAAAAAAGAGAAACTACTAAAAAGAGAGACAATTACAAAATGGGACCAAAGGTTTGGTTAAAAAGAAATGTCTTTTAAAACAGTCAGTGGACTGTGGTGCCCTCAGGGAGTCAGGGAGGGCATTCCACAGCCTAGGTGCAGCAGTGCAGAAGGCCCTGTCTCCCATAGTCCTCAGCCTGGTTCTGGGGATCTGGAGATAGTTTGAGTGAGTGGAGCGGAGGGAGCGTGATGTGCTTTGTGGGAGAAGAAGTTCTTTGAGGTAGGGGGGGCATGTCCATGGATGCATTGGTGTGTGAGGAGGGAAACCTTGTATTGGATGCGGGCAGAGACAGGAAGCCAGTGGAGTGAGTGGAGGATAGGGGTGATGTTAAGAAATTAAACTTCTTAACACTGACAAAAGTAATTACCGGCCATAGAACGGTGGGAAAAGGGGAACAATTTCACTAAGTCTTGGGTTCATATCCAGAATGTAATATACCGGTATGTAACCGCCCGTAGCAAAACCAGTCACAAGCCGTCCCACAGGCATTTTGAGTTATTCACAGATTCTGAAAGTGTAATTTCTGTTGAAGGGATAAAAACTAAATATTACCCCAAACACTAAAATGTTGCAATTATCATGTATTGTGAAACATAATTGTTTCATATGGCAGTAGACTATTGGGGTGTATAATTTAATAACTTCTAAAGTATGATTTAATAATTATAATGTAACCTTTTAAATTAATCTTGCAAACAGCAGCTTAACACTGAATGCAACTGTACACATATTAGCCTATGTTAAATAGGTTTGCACCAGAAGTCCAAACAAGTTTTCCCACACAAAAACATTTATTGGCACACAATCAACACAAAAAACAACAATCATGAAAAACACACATACATATATAAGTATACAATCTATGAATTTACAAATCAAGATGAACATAAGTAACAATAATAAATAAAGAAATAAATAAAGACATAAATAAAGAAATAAATAAAGACATCCTAAACGGAATGGGTAGGGGTGTGGAACATAGCCGACACTTGTATGTTCTCAGCCAAACAATGTTTGAGAAAAGTCTGGTAGTCGTCTTGGTGTTCAAATGAGAACAGGAGGCAGTCTTGCAACTCAATGTCGTCATCTGCCGCAATCTTTTGCAGTGCCTGCTCTGCATCCTCTTCTGTCATGTCCAATATGGGGGGCATGTCCACATGCCCACGGAAGAGAGACCGGTGTTCTTGAAACCAAGATACGGCAGTGGAAATATTCTTCATGATCGTCAGGGATAGAGACAAGGCATTTAGTACAATACATTGCAGCTATTAACATATTCTCATCCTAACAACTTACTGTTAAAACCACTGAGGTCAAAGTGATGCATAGGACTGTGTTTGTGTTTGAAAGGGCCGCCCTCAGGCCATCCAAAGTTTACAGACACTTGACGCTGCACATGTCCATAGCCATCACGTTACACTACACACACTTGTACCAGACTTACAGCACTTCACACACCCTACAGTATCACCCACTCACATGTTCTGAACCTCAACATACCGCTTTACACACAATCTATTTCTCATCACCGCATTCACCACCCATACACCACACACAGCTTTTACATACATTACTGTAACTAAAATTATATACATCACATTTTACCCCTCCACCCCAAACCCCCATACACATCTGTTCAATGGAATCCACTGGTTCTCCAGTGTCCAACACATCAGGTGGCTCATCAGCACTGTCACAACAAACCAGTATATGCAGTGTTAGAAACAGGTTGCTGGTCATGGAGTCATTACATTCAAGGAAGT
Source organism: Setipinna tenuifilis (assembly GCA_030347295.1). Classification (NCBI taxonomy): domain Eukaryota; kingdom Metazoa; phylum Chordata; class Actinopteri; order Clupeiformes; family Engraulidae; genus Setipinna; species Setipinna tenuifilis. The sequence continues at coordinate 24,819 of JAQKPU010000025.1, forward strand.
AAGTATTAATTGCATACGTTGTAGCAGGTATCACGTTTTCAAGAAGGAGATGACACCACCACCTTCGTATCCAGGGGATGTGATCCTAACAGAAAGGCAAACAACAGGTTCAGGATTCAGTTTAAACTAAAGTGTGCTTTGTCAGTATGACAAAGGTTGTGTGCAAATATCAGTGTATGACAGTAGCTTATTTAATCACCTACAAATATTAGATTGAGTGATGCAATTAGTGTTTGTTCTTTACATATGTGTGTGTGTGTTTGTGTGTGTGTGTCTGCGCGCACACATCAATTTGTACAAGTCCACACAAAAACACTTAACCACAGACCTTTCGTCTGTGTCCACTTTTTGTAAACCCACCCAACCCTCTCACCTGACCACTACACATTCACTCTTCATCTTATCCATACCATTCTACCCCAACTTTACACACCGATTGTCTCTTACCCCACAAAGCCCCCTAATACAATTACTACCACAGACCATGTTGAGTAGTACTGTACCGTGTTTTTGACGCGTTTCCAGTGGCCATGAGGCGACGGAGCACTGGTGACTGCAATGCTGGAGGACACATGGAGGGTGGAGGCAGGAGGTGATGGAGCACTGGTGGCTGCAACACTGGAGGACACATGGAGGGTGGAGGCAGGAGGTGATGGAGCACTGGTGGCTGCAACGCTGGAGGACACATGGAGGGTGGAGGCAGGAGATGACGGAGCACTGGTGGCTGCAACACTGGAGGGCACACGATGGAGGGTGGAGGCAGGAGAAGAGAGAGGCAGCTTGTTGGACAAGCATTTATTTAAATGTGGTGTAACCTGGTTGTTCCGGATTATTGTTTTTCTGCAGAACAGACAGTGAAAATGTGCTGTTTTCCTGCACTCAAAGTTGCACTTGCAGATGTTTTAGTCTGTGAAAGAGAAACAAAACCACTCATCAACAACTCATCATAACTTTTGTTTATAGTGTAAAACCACCCATGTCAATGTCTATAACCCTACCTCCATGGTGCACAGCATGCTTAATGTGATTATCAATATGGGCCGAGAATGTAAATTCTTTGTTGCTGGACAATTTGCAACGAGGGCATTTGTAGATCCCATGTACAGTTCACTGTACATGTACATTTGAAGAATTAGACAATTTGTGCAATACATCTATTTTGCACAATAAACAGTGCTCTTTGCCAACACAGTCAGATATTCTTTCAGTAAGACCCAAAAGTAAATAGCAATTTGTTTTTGCAAGCGAAATAAACGTTATAAACACCGCTAGCTAAATATCCAAGATATCCATTACTGGAAACTGGTACTACGTTTATCCAACCGAAGTCATGTTTTGCTCTAATGACAGTTAAGCTCTTACTAATCTAGCTTATACACACACAAAACCATGTATAGTTAATTCGCACAGAAAGATAAGTGTTGCATACATTCAATTTCACAAGATATATCTTTATCTAAAGGTAGGCTCGAGCTAGTGCTAGCTAACACGATAGTATCCAACATGTTGGATAGTTGGATAAATTATCGAACATGCAAACTACTGAACCCCACAAACTACATCAACAAATCAAATATCATATATACTTTTTTCGGGGCTTTATTGTGCCGCAGGGTCAACGATGTAATATCGTTGTGAGCATAAAATGAATAACATGTACTTTTCACTTACCGCCATTGCGTCGTCTCCTTTCCATAGACAGTAGATTCTGCTTTAGACGTGACGTAATCAATATGGTGTCTTGGCGTGGATAAGATATCCCACTTAGGCGTCCTACGGACTGCAGCCAGAGGCTTCTCGGTGTGAGAAAAACGAATTTTCATGGTCTGGCAGATAGCACTGTTGTATTTGGTGGCATGCTAACGCTAGCGACATAGCTAACATGGCAATGTTAAGCTTTGATAACTGATATTACGTGGCATGCTAACGCTAGCGACATAGCTAACGTGACAATGTTAAGCTGTCATAACTGATATTAGTTGAACTGGATATCGTAATTTGTTCACGTAAAGGTTGAAGCGTTTGCAGAGCTGTCTTGAGATCTACCATGGCTCAGTCTGTTAGCTTGTTAGCGTCATTTGTACATGACTCGAGCGCAAACCAAACGCTGCCACAATTCTATTTTAAAATCAGCTTATTCCTGGCATGTACAGTAACATTGGGAAGTAAATTGTTTCATTACCTCGTTGTAGTCCCACTCCAATCCAGCTTTGTGGTTAGCCCAGATGTCCTCTTGCAAACTCACATGACACTGACCAATGCAATGTGAATGAGAACTCAAGCTGCCACATCGGAACGGACTGACTGAACGTGAATGCAGTGTTCCGCTCTTCGAGACAGCGAGCAGTTTTGACTGCTCAGCGCAGGGGCCATAGCAGGGGCCAAGCCCATTTCTACAGGGGCCAAGACCATTTCTACAGGGGCCAAGCCCATTTCTACAGGGGCCAAGCCCATTTCTACAGGGGCCAAGACCATTTCTACAGGGGCCTTGGCCCACCCTGGCCCGTGTTTAGAGCCGCGGCTGACCACAAGTCCAGCAGGGGGATTCAGTACAGTCATCTTATTCCACAACATTGAGGCAGCCAGATTATTCATGACCAAAACACGGCCTCTGTATGACAACTGTGGCTTAATCCACTCCCACCTTTGCAGCTTCCCAGTCACCAGATCCAGCAGACCATCCCAGTTCTTGTCCATGTACTGTTCTGTACCGAAGTACACACGCAGGATCTTGAGGCCACACCTCCCCCAAAGGTGCTGTATAGGCAGATGAGGAGGCCCGTTGTCGCGCCACCCCCCCAAAGAAGGGACACACTTTTCCCCCAATTCACTTTTGCAGAGGAGGCCTTGTTAAAGGTGTCAAGGGAAGAAAGGAGTGCTGTGATTTCTTCCTGTGACCTCTGTGACCTTATCATCACTGTGACATCATCAGCATAAGCAATGAGCTTGACTGCAGTCTTTTCCTTCGACATAGAACACTGAAGTGTGACACCCTGAAGTACCCTCCTCAGCTGTGTCAGCAGTGGCTCTATGGTACATAGTAGAGAGTGTAAGAAGGAACAAATGAATGTATGAAGAAAGAGCAAAAGAGACAGAGAGAAGGACAGAGAGCGAGAGAAAGGGAGAGAGGGAATGGGCATATGCACTGGTTGAACAGTACACTAAGACAGAAACCCAGACTGACCATGAGGGCAAATTTGACAACGGGCCAAGGTGACTGCAACATGTGTATGTGTGTGTGTGTGTGTGTGTGTGTGTGTGTGTGTGTGTGTGTGTGTGTGTGTGTGTGTCCAAAAGAGGAATGCTGCAGAACTACACTGTAGGTTTCTGCCCCTATTCTAATAGGTGTGGCAAACTGAAGACACACACACTGAAACTCTCTCTCTCTCTCTCTCTCTCTCTCTCTCTATCTCTCTATCTCTCTCTCTCTCACCATTGGTCTGTCTCTTTCTTGCTTGCGCTCTCTCTCACACATAGACACACATACCCACACCCATACCCACCCACACACACACACACAAATTTGACAATGGGCACAGGTGACTGGAACGTGTGTGTGTGTATGTGTGTGTGTGTGTGTGTGTCCAGGTTTGAGAGCCCTAAACCAGTTAATCTACATTTTTCGAATACGGAAAGAGGGTTAACCCACAGACGTACGGCACACCTTGTCCACGATGGAACAGAACGCATCGCAAAGGTAACTTGTGCTTAAGTCTTGTTTACACATTTTAGTTATATTTACATATTTACTACAACCACGATGGAACAGAACTCATCATAAAGGTAACTCGTGGTTAACTCTAGTTCAGACATTTTAGTCATATTTACTCCACTGCAGTGAAATAATGTGATCTGACTTACAACACAAGTTATAGTTAAACATGAATACAGCAAAGAGATGAGGTGGGTGAAACGATATTAGGTGGAAGGTCGTTTTTCTTCTCGGGTCTGCTTGAGTGTTTGGAGTGTTATGTTGGATTTCTAAACAGCAATACTTGAGTCTGTTTATCTGAGGCGAAATGTTTTGGTGCATGAGTGTAATATGTTGTAACATGTAGTTTTTTGAGCTGCTGAGAGAAGAACTGTGTGTGTGTGTGTGTGTGTGTGTGTGTGTGTGTGTGTGTGTGCGTGCGTGTGTGTGCGCACACGTGAGGGGGTTGGGGGGCAGCTTGTTTTTGTCTGTGGTGTTGATGTGATGTCAAATGACTTGACTTTGACTTTATTGACGAAAAGGTTGAAGTCTTTAATGCCATAGTGTGTCTGTGTGTGTGTGTGAATACGTCTGAGTGTTTATGGGTTTGTGTTTGTGTGTGTGTGTGTGTGTGTGTGTGTGTGTGTGTGTGTGTGTGTGTGTGTGTCCAAAAGAGGAATGCTGCAGAACTACACTGTAGGTTTCTGCCCCTATTCTAATAGGTGTGGCAAACTGAAGACACACACACTGAAACTCTCTCTCTCTCTCTCTCTATCTCTCTATCTCTCACACTCACCATTGGTCTGTCTCTTTCTTGCTTGCACTCTCTCTCACACATAGCCACCCACACCCACACCCACACCCACCCACACACACACACACACACACACACTCACAACCACGCGCATATTAGAGAGGGTAAGAAGGAACAAATGAATGTATGAAGAAAGAGCAAAAGAGACAGAGAGAAGGACAGAGAGAGAGACAAAGCGAAAGGCAGAGAGAGACAGACAGGGAGAGAGGGAATGGGAATATGCACTGGTTGAACAGCACACTAAGACACAAACTCAGACTGACCATGAGGGCAAATTTGACAATGGGCCCAGGTGACTGGAACATGTGTGTGTGTGTGTGTGTGTGTGTGTGTGTGTTGGATTTCAGCTGCTGAGTTTTCAGAAGAAGTGTGTGTGTGTGTGTGTGTGTGTGTGTGTGAGTGTGTGTGTGTGTGTGTGTGTGTGTGTGTGCGCACACACACGTGAGGGGGTTGGGCGGCAGCTTGTTTTTGTCCGTGGCGTTGATGTGATGTCAAATGACTTGACTTCGACGAAGTCTTTAATGCCATAGTGTGTTCATGGGTGTATGTGTGTGTGTGTGTGTGTGTGTGTGTGTTTGTGTGTGTGCGCACACGTGAGAGGGTTGGGCGGCAGCTTGTTTTTGTCCGTGGTGTTGATGTGATGTCAAATGACTTGACTTCGACGAAGTCTTTAATGCCATAGTGTGTTTATGGGTGTGTGTGTGTGTGTGTGTGTGTGTGTGTGTGTGTGTGTGTGTTTTGCCAGAAGAGGAATGCTGCAGAACTACACTGTAGGTTGCTGCCAAACTGAAGACACACACATTGAAACTCTCTCTCTCTCTCTTTCTCTCTCTCTCTCTCTCACACTCACCATTGGTCTCTCTCTTTCTTGCTTGCACTCTCACACACACATAGACACACAGACACACACACACTCACAACCACGCACATAGTAGAGAGGGTAAGAAGGAACAAATGAATGTATGAAGAAAGAGCAAAAGAGACAGAGAGAAGGACAGAGAGAGAGACAAAGAGAAAGGCAGAGAGAGACAGACAGGGAGAGAGGGAATGGGAATATGCACTGGTTGAACAGCACACTAAGACACAAACTCAGACTGACCATGAGGGCAAATTTGAAATACTTAAAATTCTATGTTTCAACGCAAAATTCTTATAGGAGGATACCACTGTTTGCATTTGGATGTTTAAAAATTTTCATTTTTATGTTGCAAATGAGGTTTGATGAAGTTCCCATAGAATGTTCCTTGCCGGTTTAGGGTAAAACTTGTCCTAAGGGTTGATTTATAAAAAAATATAAGAAAGGCACATTTAAACTACAAGAAACATTGATTTTAGAAACATACTTCTTGAGGTGGAAATATTGGCACTTGTCAGACAAGAAGAACATATATTAAATTGTATGTAACATTCATTTAGGAACATTTTCCTTCTATGTTTTTTGGTCAATCAATCAATGAATCTCAGTTCATAGAACTGTCCACGGATAGCTGTCAGGATATCAGCAGAGATGCCAAGACTGACTGGAAATTTCCATGGACCTGCTTCAGTGACAGGCCATCATCCATGCCAAGAGCCTGGAACATCTCTTGTAGATAACCCATACATTAGTGAGGCTGAGGTCAACTGCAAAAAAGCGCATGTGCCAGGATGGCTCTTGGATGGCAAGGGGTACGGTAGAGGTGTACCAACATGTCACTCTTATCGATGCCCCCCTTGTTTGCACTGTTGCTTTTGATGACAGCTGGACAGCTTACTTCCTTCTTTTCCCTCCTTTTTTTGTGTGTCACTGCAGTAGCGGTACACAGAGGATCTAGGCTCCTCTGTTGAGGCCAGTGTGACAGTCTTGTTGTCCTTCCATCTGACAACCAGGATCCCATGTACCGTGAGGCACAGCCTTTTTTTCCATCTCCTTGATAGACTTGACAGAAGGATTGCCTATTCTGTTCTCCCTGTGTGTCAGCAGTTCCTCTCCTTGAGATATAATATCCAGGCTGGTGAAGAAATTCTCTGTAAAGATGGCTGTGGTGGTGCAAGAAGACATTGTGCTGGCCAGAACAGAAACAATCTGGCTGTTTGTTCAGGTGTCAATATGATGCCGTGAGCTTTGAGTGTGGTTTTTCCCTGGTAAAGCACCATGTTGTGTATAAAGCCATTCTCAGAAGACCTAGCAAACTTTTTAAACCCTCATTTCGTCTTTATATACTGCCTCAAATTCCCTGCTGTCTTGCCTTTGTAGGCAACCATGACGTCATCACTGTTTTGGGGTCTGTGGCTCATTCTTCAATGCAGTGGCTAGGAAGTTGAACACAGGACGGATCTTGAAAAATTAATCAATGGTGCCAGGGAGTTGTGAATTGTCATTAAAGTGGACAAGTCTCTTCAACTGTTGAGCCTCTTAGATGACATAATACTTGCAATTTGACTGACCCTTGCCTCCATGGCCGAGTAGTTATCTACAGAGGGGAGCACAGTATGTAGATGAAGATTGCTACAGAGTTCATCAGTTCATCCTCAGTGGTGAAGAAGGTGGTGTTCACATCTTTCTGTGTAGCATAAAAATTGGTATGTGGTGTGGTTGATGACACGTGGGCTGAAGTACTTGTTAAGTAGCTAAAACTAGCTCAAAAGGAGTTGCAACAAAGTCAGGTGGGGGATGTTGGTACTCAGGCAGGGTTGGTTTGTTAAGATCTAACTTTTTCCAGCTGTTACGTCTAGGTGCTTTCTTCCTCATCTTGGTGGACCTCCTGGTTTGTGGTGCTGGCTGGTCAAACTCATTCTTGTCACCATACCATCATCATCATCATCATCATCGTCATCGTTAAAATCATCCTGGTCTTCTACTACAAGCTGCACACACATATCTTGGCCAAGAGACCCATGTCACTTGGGCCTGGAGTGTCCAGATTGTGAGTGAGTGGGATGAAAGTGGGGTCTGTTATTGTGACGAACCCTTTTAGCTTCGTCTGCTTCCCCCTGGTGTTCTGTGGGTGTGTGAGTTTGTGACTGGCTGTGTCTTACTCCATGTGGTGATTGGGCCCAGTTGCACCTGTGGGGAGGTGTGTCCTTGATTGAATGCAGCACATATCAGCTGACCTGGGAGCAGAGACGAGAGAGCAGCCAACTTCCTTGGTCGTTCAAGCGTTAAGCATTTTGTTTGTGGATCTATTCCAAGCAATAAACTCACAAACTCCGTCTGTCTGTAAGATCACACAAGGAGCCACAAGGTCACTGAAGGTTATGTACAATAGCTTGGTACATTATGTATGTGGTGTATTTGTGTCTGTATTTGTGAGTTTGTGTGCATATTAGCATAGTACCATATTAGTCTAGCATGTTGCCCTTGTGCCGACTTCATGTCTCTCCTAATACGTAAAGCAGAGCTGTTTAGTGGAGCTCACACTGTGCTGAGATCAGTGCTGTGTGTCTGTGGGAGTAAAGTATATAATAGCACCAGAGGAGAGAGGCTGACTCCAGATCAGCATGGTGACTCATGTAGTCTCTGTGGTATCAGTGCCTCCATTGGCGCTCCTGATAAGAGTCAGGGAGGACATTAGGTGCTGGCAGAGTCAACATTATCAAGACTGTAAATCAGTTACTGAGCTCCACTGGAGAATGACGTTCAGTGTTGAGCAATCATTAACTGTCAGATTCATACTCGTGTGTTCATCTGTTTTTCCGAAACAGCTTTGTTGATTGCAATACCATGGGCTAATATGTTCTTCCCACACACACACACACACAGGACACAGTTGTCAGGCCCACCTTCACACACACGGCGCAGCCCCCTGACCACTAGATGTCACCAGAGGCTCCCCTCACTCATGCACACTGGGGTGAAATAACTGGGGTGAAATCATGCAGTTTTGTTTTAGATCTACATATTTTTACATATACGTTTACATATCCCCAGACCATCCGGACATTGAACACACATCATACCAACTTTGCACACATCCACCCCTCAGCACACACACCCTAATATATTAGACCTCACCATACACACACACACACACACACACACACACATGCAACACACTCCGCTCTCACCCACTGACCATCATTGGAGCCACCTGCCCCATCCAGTCAAAAATATGGAAACGTGAAAAAGGTCTAAGAACTCTAAAACAACATGTGTGTTAGTGCAAATATGACTGTGGTTCATCTGGTTTACATCTGGTTAATATGGTTAGGGAGATTTCACACAGAATCTCAAAATATGAAGGCATTTATGGATGGGAGTTTTGGTCGTAAGTGTGTCATAAAAACTGGAGACTATGGAGAAGTGTTTCATTGATGACATGTCTTAAGCAGCATTCAGACACTCCCTAGATGAGATCCATAAGGAGGATCTAACACCAGCAGAGCTGACAGGGCCATGGAGGAAGAAGGAGAAATGGCTTCTGTGTCAAACAAAGGTACACAACCCAACACCGAACCTTTTCTTTCAAACCCATCATACAGAATAAATGCACAGCAAAGTATTTCAACTTAGAAGTAAACATGTGTTTTTAACGTTTGACATATGTTAACAAGAAGCATGTAATCTCAGGAGAGTCACAAATATCTTTCAATGATGCACTTGAAATATTTTAATAAATTGTTTTGTTTATCTACGACATTTTATTCGCCTCTTTCAGAGAAAAATGAGAAAGTACCAAGCGATGAAATAGAAGAACATAATAGCCCTCCACAGGAAGGTATATACTGTACTGTACACTATACTGTAGCAACTGTGGCATACGTGGGGTCATGGTTGACTCCGCATTTAGGTAGCAGATATTATTGTAAATTTGGGCCGGCAATGCAGTCATACAAAGCGGAGTTAGACCTCCAGGTGTATTAACTTTTGTTACCTGAATAAGTATGTTTTTCTCTCTTGTGTGTCTCAGCTAAAGATGGAAGCCATGCTTTGGCTCCTAATATGTCACACTGTAGAGTTCAGGGCCACATCACCACCACCATTTAGTAGCAACACTTAATGCTCTTTACCTCTGCTTTGCATCATGGCTGCATTGACACCCCGAAACTTCATTGAAGTCTTCTATTATCCCACTTACACCACAGTTGCCACACTAACAGTAGTGATTATTAGTGATGTGGATAGTTTCCCTGTATTTATGTCCCTCTTGTGTGTCTCTGTGTAGGGCGCCATGTTGGGGCTTGTACGGAGGGTGTCTCCTCAGAAGCTCAGTCTGTCACCATCTCAGCTCAGGGTGGAAGCCATGTTGTGGCTCCTAATGTGTCACACAGTAATGTGCAGGGGAACATCACCACCATCTCACACCATCATCATTATCACAGTGAGTAAGACTCATAAGGGAAACCTGCCACAGTCTCTCAGGTGTGTGATAATGTCATAATTTAGCAAGGCCATGGTAATAAAGCATCCCCTCATTTGATGAAGTAAAAATAACTTTCTGCAAATTACAGGCTGGATTAAATAACCCTGGTGCCATCAGCAGCTAAAACACAAACACTGTACACAGTGATATAACTGCTTCCAACATTTCATATTGTGTGTTTGTTGGTGGGAGAATATTGTGACTTTGGACAACACTTTGGACTGTAGTGCACTTACTGTTTTAATTTAGTTCAACAGGCAACTCTACAATGACAGTAAAAGTCTTGAATCTTTAATCTTTAATCTTGAACCTTAAATCGAGGGGAATAAGAACAGACACTGTTTGTAACAGAACTCACCCTAAGATCATTAAAACAGTCTCTCTGCAGTGATTTGCTTCAAAACCTAATTGCAATTTTTCAAAGATGTCTTTTCATTTAAGAAGTGGTTTAGCTTATTATAATCAATGTTTTCTAACTAAAAGTGGAGACTGAATGAGTGTGTGAGTGGAGACTGAATCTCCAAACTCAAGCAGTTATTCTAACATTCCACAGGCACTGGCAATTCAGCTACTACAAAACCCATACAAGGAGCAGGTGAGTGAAAGGCAAAGCACACAAGTATCTTTGCCATTTTATTACATTACAGTTTTTTTTGATCGCTTAAGCACATTTTTTGCACTTATTGGCTGTTTTTGCAAAACTTAACACAAATAACAAAACCTTCCACCAAATTAGCAAATCATTGTAGATACCTTGCAAAAGCTAACATATCTTGCTTAACTCTGCAAACCTTTGCAAAAATGATGTTTTTTTACCAAACAGTGAACACAAACCATCATATTAATTTGCACACAATGTGGCAACTACACACTAATGGTATCAATGATATCATTTTATTACATTAACAAAAAGTACAAGGAGATGTAACAGGAACTCTCAGCAGGAAGGTATAGATGTAAATTAAGAGTATATTATTGAAAAAATACCACAATTTTATAGTTTTGTATTATCATTTCCAATTTTTAGAGTATGATGCTGAAGAAACCATTAAAAAGCTAAAAGCTTCACTAAAACAGCAGCTTCAGGAACATCTGGAAACAAGGTTTTCAACGGTACATAAACAGTGGGGATGTTCAAATTTGCAAGAGATCTACACTGACCTTCACATTGTAGAAGGCTGTACAGGCGGAGTAAGCAACATGCACGAAGTGTCAGCAATCAACATGAGACAAGCGGGAATGAGAACAAACGCTGAAGATCAACAAGTTCAACTGCAAGACTTGTTCACCTACAAACCCGTCACGAAAGTCCTGACTTTGGGAATTGCTGGAGTGGGCAAAACTATTGCAGTGCAGAAGTTTGCTATTGATTGGGCTGAGCAAAAAACAAATCAAGACATAGACTTGGTGTTTGTCCTGCAATTCCAGGAGCTAAATGTGAAGAAAGACAAAAGAAAGTACAAACTTGCTGATCTACTTGACGAATTCTACCCTGATCTTGATGATTTGGAAATCCTTCTCAAATCCAAGAAAGCCAAAATTCTTTTCATCCTTGATGGTTTTGATGAAAGTCGACTTGAGCTGGACTTTGCCCAGACTTGTAAGCTTGAAACAGTGGAATCAGTAAGCGTGCTGGTAACAAGTCTCATCAAAGGCCGGCTGCTATCTTCTGCACACATCTGGGTTACGACCAGACCAGCAGCAGCTGGTCTAATCCCACGTGACTGCTTCAACCTGGTGACAGAGGTGCAAGGGTTCAATGATCCCCAGAAAATTGAATACTTTGAGAAAAATGTTCAAAATCCACAGAAAGCCATGAAGATCATTGACTACGTGAACAAGAACAAAAGCCTTCACATCATGTGTCACATACCAGTTTTCTGCCATATTCTAGTCAGGTTGCTAGATGAAATACTCAAGGCTCAGAGCAAAGAGGAGTCAATGAAAACGCTGACCGAAATATACGCGCGCTTCTGTGTCTCTCAAATTAGCAGAATGGATGACAAAATGAGTCCAGAAGAGAAGGGGCAGCTCCTCATTAAACTTGGAAAACTGGCTTTCAAGCATCTGGAGAAAGGAACCCTGGTGTTCTACAAGAAAGATCTGTCAGAGTGTGACATTGACGTACAGTCTAGAGTGTTGCAGACCGGAGTTTGTACACAAGTTTTCAAAAAATCTGATACCGCTGAAGGTGACATCTTCAGCTTTGTGCACTTGAGTGTACAAGAATTTCTGGCAGCTCTTTATAAGCTGTACACACATGCAACAAGCAAGATAAAGCTGATCAATTCAAGGTTTCGCTTTTACCGACATGCAGTGGACAAGGCCTTGCAGAGCCAGAATGGACATTTGGATCTTTCCGTCCGCTTCCTCCTTGGCCTGGCCCCAATGGTGGAGCCGGAGATCCGAGCTCCCTTGGACACAGTGCTCCCACAGCTGGCTACTGGAGACGTGAGCGTTAAGAAAACCGCTAAATACATCAAAAAGAAAATCAAGGAAGACATTTCCTCAGAACGGATCATCAACCTCTTCCACTGTTTGAATGAGTTGGGGGACAACTCACTGGTTGATGAGATCAATAGGTAATGACTCAACCATCTATTGCATGGTGCTGTTTTAGGGCAGCATGCTGTTATCCCTGTGGTATTAGAAGCACAGACACACACACACACACCAACACATACCATCAGATACTATTAAGAGCTTTCCTTTCTCAAAAGGAAAAGTATTTGTTTTCCTCAATTTAGAGCATGTGTGGCAGGTATATGTTTCATATTCCCACAACTGCCTAAATATGACACTAATATTCAATACTCTATAGGGCATCAATAATGTTTTAAGAATGGAGTTTGGCAACGAAAACCCTCTTAAATATATATCATTGTCTAAGATTGCTTCAGAAATATTTAGAGGTCAACTGTTATGTTACACAGCTACATGGCGTCAGCAGAGAGGACAAACCTGACTCCAGCCCAGTGCTCAGCTATGGCTTATCTGCTGCTCATGTCAGCTGAAGTCTTGGAGGAGTTTGATCTGAACAAATATCTCAGATCAGAGGAAGGACTGCGCAGGATGTTTTCTGTAGCAAGCATTTCCAAGAGAGTTTGGTGAGTAAAACCCTGGACTATGCCAGTTTGTCAATGGTGTGTGTGCTCCAGTGTGTTTAAGGGCAACATGTTTATGCAAATCTTAGTTTTAAACAGGTCCTAGCTTAGCTTCTGACACTCAGCTGATTACAAACTAAACAAACCAGAAATTGTCAGCATGATCTTGATGTTGTGATTATTTTTTATGCAGACTAGAAGGCTGTAAGCTCATTAATGAACACATATTATTGTGACAGTGCATAGTACTGAAACTAAAATAGTTGTGTGCACATCTGAAATAAAAATGTTTACCCATATTTTTTTTTTAACAGGCTAAATCATTGCAATCTCTTCAAAGCAAGTTGTCAAATGATGGCGTCTGTACTACAAGGGGTACATTCCCATCTGACAGAACTGGACATGAGTGGCAATAACCTGCAGGACGAAGGAGTGCAGCTGCTCTGTGAAGGACTGAAAGCTCCACAATGCAAGCTGGAGACACTGAGGTCAGTGCTGTTCAAACCTGTGACCGACCGATTCTAACCCAGCTCTCCAACCACTAGGCCACAGCTGCCCCACTTCATTTAACTCCGCTGATAAAAACAAAAGCCAAAATATGCGTATATTTGTAACCAGCCTACTATGTTACCTGGAGCCGAGGCCCACACTAACTACTTTACCTTGCGCCACCCGACTACGCCAGCCCTGGGAGCTTTTCCCCCAGAGCAAAGAAATTAATTAAACACAGGGATAGTATATTGCAACCATAACATAAGACACGCAGATTCACTGACACTCTGAGGCAAGAGGAGTATGCTTCACAGACAATAATATTTATTTAAAACACAAATTTGGTATTGTACAAAAACCCACAATGTCCCGCATACATGTAAACCCACCACACACACACGCACGCACTCACACAGTAAGACGCGGGCCCCAGCGCGCCACTAACAGGGTTTATACAGAGATTCTTAAGTTGAATTTACTACCTTTTTACTACCTTTTTCACTACCTCCACAATATTTTCTACTACCAACACGGCGTCAAACTGTAGCAGCAAAGTAAAGTGACGGGTAAAGTAAAGAAATATTTACTTAATTACTAAAATATTTCAACACTGGACATAACTCTTCAAGTAGAGAGTGTAGCAAGGGGGCAGCTCCCAACAGCGCCCCTGGGGAGCAGTGCGGCGGGACGGTACCATGCTCAGGGTACCTCAGTCATGGAGGAGGATGGGGAGAGCACTGGTTAATTACTCTCCCCACCAACCTGGCGGGTCAGGAGTCGAACCTAACCGCTTACCCATGACTGCCCTGTAAGAGTGATCTCTGCTATAATTGAATTAATCAAGATGTCAGACCAGGAATTAGTCCATAGGTTTTACTCAATAAGTCAAAGTAATAATTGCATAACAATTGCATAACAGGCTGGAACTTTCTCTTTCTTACATACGTTGCAATAAGCCTCTCGGCTGTTGCCAACTACAGGTCTAAGCCAGTCTCAGGGTGGTTGCTCTTTTTCCAAATTAAAATTCCATTTTTTTTTTTTCCCCAAGACCTTGACTTTATGTACTTGTATACTTGCGTGCTTACTGCCTTCTTCACTGGTTAAGGGTGTTTATTAGAAATGTTAAATTTTATAGGCTAATATTCAATGAACAAATGCATTATTCACAGTTAATTGTTTTTACTGAGGATGTTTCAAAACATGAAAATCACAAGTACATGAATTTCTCATCAAACAAGTGTCACAAAGACTATCCCCGTACAAAACATAGATGGATGGATGCAAACACCAAAACAAATGAATTATAAAAAATCATAGTACTAAACCAGCACATCATATTTGAAATGATTTCACTGATAGTAACAGTGATAGTAATCAGGGCTCTAAATTAACTTTGGCTAGTAGATTTTTTTTCTTGTTAGCCAAACAGAGGTTCAACTACCCATTTTTTTTATCTCGCTGAAATAAACCTCTATACGCACTACAAGTAAGAACGCAAGACAGTTAGATAAAGATTGACGGTTTACACACAATTGAGTAAGTTCCCCCACCAGTAACGTAGTCTATTCATAAGGTAGGTGTTAGTGGTGACAACGATATTCACGTCTGACCAAGAAGAGCATTCCAGAGAGAGTGTAATATAAAATCTTCACGCAGCGAGAGAACGCGAGAGAGACGGAGCAAGTGAGAGAGAAAGATTGACTGCTTAGCTTAAAACTGAACAGAGTTTTTAGTCTATGCATAAAATTGCTTTGAATCAGTTACCAGTACTGTAGGTTAACCAGACACACGTCCGAGAGAGAGAGAGAGAGAGAGAGATGCGCTGGTTTTAAAAACCTCGCAATGCAAGTGAGAGATGGTGATTGCTGTTCAAACAATCTAATCTAATGGACTTGATCCTCGAAGGTGGGGAGTAAAATAATGTATTAGGTTTCCATTAAAAGGCTATCTGTCAACAGAGCTACAGATGACACATTTGTTAACTGTTCACATGCGTTTTTCGTGACGCAAACAGTACCGTCTCCTCGCGACCACCCTGCAGTAGGTTATCTCCGCGATCCACGTTTGGTAAAACATGAGAAACTGTCTCAGGATGTTTTCAAGTTTAACATAACCCATGATAGTAATGAACTAATTTTAAATTGGTGCACAACGCCCTAAAACGGGTTAAAGCTACCTGTTGAGACCTATCCCCATAATAAAACGATGCACGCGTCTTTCTGGAACCTTGGAATTCACAAGGAATCTCGCAAGCTTCAAAGACGCTTGGTCAGAGACTTTTTTTTAACAGAACTACTTTAGCTTTGTTTAGGCTTTGTCATCACGATAGTCATGGTTCATGGTTAATGTAGGAAATCTCACCGTCTTTATGTTAAGAACCAAACGGGCAGCTCACTTCTTTTGGATCAGAATTAATTTACCTTAGTCCGTCGCCACTAGCCAAAATGGCTAGTGCGCATTAGTTTCTACTAGCCAAAATTAAATTTTAGCTGCATTTGGCGGTTGTTAATTTAGTTAATTTAAATTCTATCATGCATTTTTCCATACTTTTTCACACAAAATTCGAGACTTTTCAAGGTCTGGAAAGCAGTGTTTCGAAATGCCATACTAATTAAGACTTTCAAGCACCCTGCGCAAGCACCCTGCAGTCTTCAAATTAGCTTCCTCCAGCCAGAGGTCTGAAAACTTACATTTGCCCATATCTGAACTAACGCCATAAACTAGCGCAGATTTGGCAGCAAGACAGCCAGTCGCCTGGGGTGCGTTTCTCGAAACCAAGGCTGCTAACTACGTTAACTAGTTTGTTGTTTACAATGCAATTTCCCATTGATAACCACTCATGTTGCTAACTGGCTAACAACTACGCTTATGAGAAACACGACCCTGATTGATTCAACGCACGCAAGGTACAAGTGACGTCATTCAGGTCCTACTCGCAACATAACAACAAATTCACGCTAGTTTATTAATTCAAGGAGATAGGCTTGCATTACACAAATAAAAAACGTATTTTAGACACGTTATGGAGGTCAAAAAATTACTACCTGGTCAGATGACGTTTATTACTTTTTAATACTTTTTACAAGCCTTAATTTGGTCTAATTTCGTTTACTACCTTTCACTACCTTTTACAACCCCGCGGCAACCCTGACTAATAAGGAGCCTAGGGGCCAGGTTAGGCCTGTGCCTACTGAGGGAGAGGAGGAGACTAGTGGGACAGTACGGATGGCTCACCACTGAAGCAGCCCACGCTGGCCAGGGGAAACTAATAAAAGACACTCAAAAACACACTACACACAAAATGGTATGAAAGGAAAATCACACAATAATACACAACAAACCACACAAATAATAAGCAAATCAAACCACCATGTGTGCTCACAGCAAAGGATCCACCATCCAGGAGGCCAGCAGTACGTGCCCTTGGTCGTACACGTCCTGTTCCAGAGGAGAGAGAAAGAGAGAAGGAAAGAGGGGGGGACACAATGACTTCCAGTTATATACAACAACGCTGCCACTAGTTAGATGGTAAGCACAGAACTGGGAGTACTAGAACCAGAACTCCTCGTGGAAACTATGGCAGCTTAATAAAAAGCGCAGTCAATAGTCCTGCACATTATGCACACACCAGAGCAACCACTAAAGGGGTAGGAATACAGTATCCCCACACATAAACCCGCAAAATAAATTACAAAAAAAAACAAATGGTAAGCAGGCACTGACGACGCGATGCGTATGAACAGCACCACAACAGAGGCAGTGATACTCCGGCTTGTTTGCACCACACAAAACAGCAGCCACTGAAGCCGTAGGGGTCAGGAATCGCCGTTCCAGATGTCAGCGGAACTGTTAAATTAATGAGAATGGCACTACGTTATGTACTACCACATGGGAATGGCTCATGTTAACGGTAAGGTGCAGGCATAGTACATACCGTTAATCCGGAAGCTGTTCAAACAAGGCCGCTATCAGTCATGAGCCGCGCGCTCCATGTTTCGCACATCTGCTGCCGAACCACAACCATGGAGAGTGTAGATAAATGACCAGACAAACTCCAAACCCCACCCGAGTCTTATGATACGGTAGCTTACCTGCTTTCCTTGACAAACTCTCCCAGCTAGCCACCACCCAAGCTAGCCGGTTGCCTATAGTTCCCACACCGGAACACAAAATCAGCTCCCAACCAGCATCGGACTGCACTACAACACAGATATTCACACGCTAAGAAATGCTGCTACGAAACAAGCAAAATTCCGCTTCAACAGCTCCCGGCCTTCCACGCCACAGCAACACCTGCAGTACTCTCCCCGAAGACTAACAAGAGACAGGCATGCGCCCGCGTCTGGGTACACCCCTTTAAATACGCGCCTCACCTGCCAGGTAATCAACGCGGTACAGATGCCGGTGCGCATCCCGTCACAATCGATGACAATAAATCTGCTCTACAGAATATTGCAATGCATTTTAAAATCAAACTTTGATTCAGGTGTGTCTGCTTCATTGCAGCTGGCAACATAAGTGTAAATATATTGTGAACATAGCATGAGGGTTAAATTGAGAGAGTTTAGTTTCCATGTCATAGAGTAAGCAATGATATATTCATTGTTCTTCATGCAAGTTTGTGGAACAATAATTCTGTCACTATGAACATAGCTATTTCATACATAGCACATCCCATTACAAAATGTTTATGTGGTTTACAATGTGAGGTTTTATGAGAGACATTGCTCATAACTTTTTTGTTGTCATTTTGTCAATCTCTACCCTGCAGACTGTCTGGCTGTAAAATCACAGATAGGACCTGTGGGAGTTTGGCTTTAGTTCTCCAGTCATCAAACTCCCTGCTACAGCTGGACCTCAGCCACAATCCGCTGAGAGTTTCTGGAGTTCAGCTTCTCTGTAACGCTCTGACTACTCCCAACTGCAAACTGGAGACATTGAGGTTTGTGATGTCTCAACACTGTAATGAGTTTAATGCTTACAGGCATGATCCTTAATAGCATAGCATGTATTAGAATTAGTTAGCTATCTCCCTATTTTGCTAATGCCAATGTATTGCGTTTTTGACTCTTCACAATTCTAAAATTTGCTGTTTTTTTCTTTCATCAACTTAACTGACCTGTTATTTGTCTGTTAGTATAAACATGTAAATGTGTAAACTCAGTGCTAAGTGTTGTAAGATTGTTCCCTGTATTTTGGAATTAGCAAATTCCCTGTCAGAGCTGAATTTGACTCACAATGACCTGAAAGATTCTGGAGTTGAGCTTGTATCTAGAGGGCTGTCTGAGACTGTTTGATCTCTGTGGGATAAATGAGAATATATCTTTTGTCCTCCACAACAAGGCCTTATCACTGTTAAGTAAACTGCTGAAACATCAACTGGGAAAAAAGCATCAGAGCAGAACAGACAATTTCTAGACACTGCTTATTGCATTTTTACCTAATGCTGACATTGCTGTTGTGACTGACACAGTCTAAATGACATTTTATTGATTTCTTTTCTCTAAACTTTTTTTCCCTATTTTGCTAATGCCAATGTATTGAGTTTTTGACTTTTTACAATTCATTCATTCAAAACCCACACCCATGCCCACGTCCAGCAAATCATTTCCACACAAACTCTCACCTCACAACACTGACCTACCACAAACTCACCATACCTATGATTCCCACACTTCAATACACTGCGGCGGTCATACCATGTACCGCTATGCGGTACATCTAGTTACATTATCAGGTTAGCCTCAATTTTGCAGAACATAATGTAATAATTTCCCAATATTGTAATAACTTTGGTCAGTGCTGAAATGTTGGGACACCAGTTATTCGGACCAAGTGGTGATGCGGTGTAGGTGACCTCCCACTATTGTTTTGCTCATATGTTGGTCGCAATGGTATAGGCCCGCTAATCCTTGTTTGCAGTAACTGTAAGGTTTACAGTGCCCAAACAGGTCCTGAACCTTTAGTTTTGCTGACACCACTTTTTACCGAGTTTGGAATTGAGCCACATTTTACCATTCTTTTTTCCATCACATAAGACAGTCTGGCTGTCATCTCCCAGAAGGGGTCCCTGTTCCGCCAGAATCTTACAACTGAATTTCTCTGCTCTTTTGTGCACATTTTCACTTTCCTAGTAGTAATTGAAATATTGTGTCATATGTCTCATCATCCATTGGTTGGTGACCATAGCCACAGCACATGGCCATCATAGCCAAAAGCAAAATAATTTCAAGTTTCATTCAGTTAAAAGATTTATACATTACATTACATTACATTACATTACATTACATTACATTTGGCAGACGCTTTTATCCAAAGTGACTTACAAAAAGGGAGGACATAAGCAACAGAGGTGTACAAAGGACACAGTAGACAAAGGGAGTAGCAACACAGTAGACATATGTACTTCTGCATAGGGACAAAAAGAGAGAGAGTTGGATTAGTGTTTGTTAGTTATGTTAGTTTTGTTAGGAAGGGAAGCAATCTCGGAAGAGAAGGGTTTTTTACAAGTTTTTTAAAGATAGGGAGGGATGTTGCTGTTCTTGTCGCAACTGATAGGTCATTTCACCATTTGGTCATTCCACCACCGTTTAGAGTGACCTCGCTTAGTGAGACATAATATCATTGAATTGGAATGTTAATATTTCCTTGTATGCTTACTAAGTGTGATTTATGATATGCTGAACTAAAACAAACATACATGTCTAGCATAAACATCTATCCTTTGTATTTAGCCAGGCAAAGTCCTAACTATGTTGTTTTGTGGTAGGGTAGACAGTGAAAGTGAAAAAAGTGAAAGTCATTCCCATTGGTTATTGTGATCACACGGCACATGACAGCACACAGAGCACACAACTAAATACAACCTCTGCATTTAACCTGCTTTAGGAGAAACATTTCAGGATGTCAGGACAAACACTATCAAACAAAGTCCATTCCACATTATTACATGATCATTTTGTGTTTTCATTCTTTCTTGCAGACTTGCTAACTGTAACTTCACTTCTAAGTCCTGTGAGATTGTGTCTTCAGTGCTACAGTCACCAAACTCCCTGACTGATCTGGACTTGAGTAACAATGACCTGGGAGATGCGGGAGTTCAGCTTCTCTCTAAGGGACTGTCTAGTCCCCACTGCAAACTGCAGACATTAAGGTTGGTAACATTTCTGTTGTGTTTAATGGGTTTCCTAGCCAGGCTAGCGCCACATGGTGCTTCCGCTCAGTTTACTCATTTAGCTCCTCCACTGGTCAGCGAACTGTTCATAGGCTTCGGTTCGCACATCTCTAAACTTTACGGGCCAATCAGAGAACAGAGGGAGGGCTGAAAGGTTATTATGATCACATGGCACATGGCAGCACACAGTGCACACAACTGAATACAACCATTTAACCCATCACACATGTGAGCAGAGGGCAGCCATGACAGTGGAGCAGTGTGTGGTGATGGTATCATGCTCGGGGCACCTCAGTCACAGGGGAGAATGAAGGAGAGCACTGGTCATTCACTCCCCCATCCACCCATCTGTTGGTGTAGGGAATTGAACCTGTAAACATGTTGAATTATAAATTAACCAAGGAAACAGGTTTTAGACACTGCTCATTGTATAGTCTAAATGACATTTTATTGATTTCTTTTCTCTAAACTTTTTTTTTCATATACTATATCACAGACTTGCTGGCTGTAAACTTACGGATAAGTCGTGTGAGATTGTGGCCTGTGCTCTTCAGTCATCAAACTCACTGACAGACCTGGACCTGAGTCTCAATAAGCTGGGAGATTCTGGAGTTCACCTGCTCTGTAAGGGACTGTCTAGTACCCACTGCAAACTGCAGACATTACGGTTGGTGACATTTCTGTTGTGTTTAATGGGTAGCGCCACATGGTGCTTTCAGCTCAGTTTACTCATTTAGCTCCTCCACTGGTCAGCGAGCTGTTCATAGGCTTCGGTTTGCACATCTCTGAACTTTACGGGCCAATCGGCGAACAGAGGGAGGGCTGAAAGCAATGACGTTGAACTTGAGTGTTCAAGTTCAGTTTCCTGATGAGATGGATATAGGTGAAGAATATATTCTGTGTTGTTAACAATTCCCAAAATTGAAGAGCTAAACCAGAACACGAAGAACACTTGATTTTTTTTTATCGACGGAAAATAAATTATTGACATATTTCCTATGAGTTTTGGTAAAAGTTTCATTTAGATTGGTTAAACAAGAAACATCTGCCCAGCCACCAAATTAAGTCCCAAAAAAACTTTGATCTTAAATGTGTAAACTCAATGACCAGTGTTGTGAGATTGTGGAGTTCAGCTTCTGTCTATGGGGCTGTCTGAGACTGTTTCATATATGTGGGACCTAATTTACCTAATGCTGACATTGCTGCTGTGACTGACAGTCCCTACAGTAGTGAGGACTGGACAGCCCCTTAAAGACGAGCTCAACTCCAGAATCCTCCAGGTCATTGCGACTCAGGTCCAGCTCTGTCAGTGAGTTTGATGACTGAAGAGTACACGCTACAATCTCACACGACTTATCCGTAAGTTTACAGCCAGCAGGTCTGTTATAAAGTATATGAAAAAAAGTTTAGAGAAAAGAAATCAATAAAATGTCATTTAGTGCACATCCGGAATTTGGATTATAACATTGGGCTACTGTAATTCCTTGCTATTGGCTAGAGCAGCGTAGTAGGGTGGGTAATGCCACGTTATTGGTGTACTGATTTTATGAATGAGTGACATAATTGGGCCTACTATCAGCTGATTTGTAGTTGTGCATTATTGTCATGGGTAAGTATAGGTAAAGTATTGTAGAGCATTTGTTTTTTTTTTTTTTTTCTTCACCCCCACCTATTGGGTCAGCAGGGGTTTTGTCACAGTTTTGGGTCGCTAGGCAAAAAATCCTTTTTGGGAGCTGTCACTTTTTCCCCATTTAGAGCGCACGGGCGCTGGGGTTAGGCTGCTGCAGTAACTGGAGCCTGGACAAGGGCACCGCCGTGGAGAAACGGCTGGATTGGCTTCGGTCGGGGCGGCACGTCTCCACTGGTATTGGTGAGTAAATGATCCTTGTTCTTGGGCTCAGTGCGAAGATAGGGCAGAATAGAGGGGGGTAAATGTTTAGGGGGAGGCCCCGGGATTAATTTGTCTTGTTACCCAGAACTGGATAGACTGTGACTTTGTTGGGGGTGTTGTGGTTAGAGAGCAATCTTTGGTTAGTTTAGGTTTATGTTTGTACACTGGTTAGTGGTTAGTTTAATTGTTGTGCCTGACATGAGATCTAAAAATAAGCGCGTTGGAGGAGTTTTTTGGTTACACTGACAAAGGAGCAGTTGTTTTCAGTGGCCGATTATTATGGGATTGAACTTCAACATCTAAATCCGCCAAGAAACAACAACTGGTAGATTTTGTTCTGGAATTTTGAAAGAGAAACAGGTTTTGGTTTGGGTGTTGCTACCCAACGGGTGGTCTGTCCCAAAATCCAAGTGCACATGCAGTTTGTGTAATCGGATAATGGTCAGAGACCTGGCCCTTTCCGCTACGCTAGGTGGCGCTGTAATTTCTTTCAACAAGTGGTGTTAGAATTACTTCCGGTTGACGGCTGCTAAAAAGAAAATAAACAAGCTATCTGCTGGCATACATGCGAAGATGGCGTTCGAGGAGGTTGACACAGCAGCAGTTGCATACCTGTTGGGCATTCTACTTTGTTTGTGTAACAGTGGCACAAGAGGTCGACGTTTAGCTGACTACGCCACCTAGGGTGGGGGACCACCTAGGACTACTAATATTACCCCAACTAATATTACACTCCAATAGGCACACAGGTTTCGAACACTCTTAGGCCAGAGATAGGTTCACAGCAGTCATATTTATTAAAGCAAATAATAAATAACAGAGCACAGCGAGATATAAAAACAATACAAAATATTATGACTGGTTAATAACACAGATGCAATCAGAGTGCACACGTTTCACAATCAACAGGTTCAGAATTACGAGCATCCAAAGGTATGGTAAGCCATTGGCCACAGGCTACACCAAGCAACCACCATACAGAAATACATCAAACACTCACACAAGGTTTAGTAGTACATCCAAAATCAGCACAAAGATAATAATGCTACCGAGGGGGGTCACAATCAGGAAGGCCAGGCCGGTACCCACTACCAGAAGCGGACTGCACTCTACTGCTTCATAATACACTGTTATATCGATATAAAAATGAATTAATGGACCAGGAAGGGGGGGGCTTACCATAGGCGGCACGGAGAGAAGGGATAGCAGAGATCCTGAAACACCACACGTGAAGGAAACAAAAATATTCAAACACAATTCAGCAACTTAACACTGCAAAATTATAATCACCATAAGTGCACACAGCAATGGAAAAGTGAGGGGCTCCACCACCAGAAGACCGGCTCGCTATGGGATGAGCCTCCGCACCTGCCCAAACAGAAGAGAGCAATACTAAATACAAGATAGCACTGTCAAGCGTTGGTTATTACTGTTATTAATGTTAACAACGAGAAACTATCTAGGACTTATCTCATGAGACGCTGGTAGTGGTGGAACCAGGTACACTTTACCAGCAGAAGGTGGCAGCCGCCTCAGTTACCGGGCCTGGACACTGACACTCACGCACGTGCGCAGGGACGGACTGGGATCAAAAAAAGGCCCTGGACTTTTTCCCCAAATAGGCCCACCCATCGACCGGGGCGCTTGCACTTAGTAGGCTATACAATTAACAGTATCAATTATTCATTATTTTTTATAATTTTCATAACTGACAATCCACACAACTATTTTTGAGTGTTTCTTCAAGAACATTTTTGAGTATTTATGCAAGAACTTTAGATCAATCAAATGTGTAAATGTGTGTTATTGTTTGTAATTTTTTTCGTGATACAAATTAGTTTTAAACTCTATAGAAGTTTGATTCCCCTGTCTTCCATTACAAGTTATCATTGCTGCAGTTTTATTAGGTTCCAGGCCAATGCATCAATTAACTTGCGGCGCATAAAGAAATTAATTTGCGGTCATTTACCGTGTTTCCTTATTTTTAATGTAGCCTATTTGTCAAATTCACTGCGTGTTTCTTTTGAGGGCAATACGCCATTATTTATCATCATCACAACGCAAATCAAATAAGTAGAAGCTGATTATCAGAGTAGTCAATTGAGTGGCCTACATAACGTCACTTAAGGCCTACCAGTACCTCCTCTTCTTCCTCCTCCGGCAAGTAGCCATGTCTACGTTCGTGCGGTGAAGATGCCCTTGCTGTCTCTCCCTCCACATCATGATCCGCATCATGTTGCTCAGAATCTGATTCGCGATCTCCACATCAACGTTACTGCTGCTGCTGGCGGCACTAGCCCCACCACCGCGGTCAAAAAGCTCTGTAAGCTTCCTACATTTTGAAGCTTCATTCTCCAACAACTTTGTTTTTTTTTCTTTTAATTTCTGCCATCCACCTTTTTCTTTGCGTTTTCTGCTCGCCATTTCCAGAGCGGTAGAGAGGAAAACGGTCTTCTTTGTTGGCTTTTTGACAGAATGTAGGCCTATGTTTGATTGACTAATTATCGTTACAACGCCATCTTCTGGTAGGCCTATGTGTTAGACTGTTAGACAGGGCCGGTCGACTGAAAAAAAAAAAAAAAAAAAAGACCAATTTACGGCCGTAGACTGGACGGCCGTTCTGGACTTCTCCAGAACTCACAGATTACCAGTCCGTCGCTGTTTAGATCTACATATTTTTACATATACATTTACATATCCCCAGACCATCCGGACATTGAACACACATCATACCGACTTTGCATACATCCACTCCTCAGCACACACACCCTAATATATTAGACCTCACCATACACACACACACACACACACACACACACATGCAACGCCCCCCCCCCCAAAAACACATACACATTATTGGAGCCACCTGCCCCATCCAGTCAAAAATATGGAAACGTGAAAAAGGTCTAAGAACTCTAAAACAACATGTGTGTTAGTACAAATATGACTGTGGTTCATCTGGTTTACATCTGGTTAATATGGTTAGGGAGATTTCACACAGAATCTCCTCAAAATATGAAGGCATTTATGGATGGGAGTTTTGGTCGTAAGTGTATCATAAAAACTGGAGACTATGGAGAAGTGGCTCATTGATGAAATGTCTTTAGCAGCATTCAGACACTCCCTAGATGAGATCTATAAGGAGGATCTAACACCAGCAGAGCTGACAGGGCCATGGAGGAAGAAGGAGAAATGGCCTCTGTGTCAAACAAAGGTACACAACCCAACACCGAACCTTTTCTTTCAAACCAATCATACAGAATAAATGCACAGCAAAGTATTTCAACTTAGAAGTAAACATGTGTTTTTAACGTTTGACATATGTTAACAAGAAGCATGTAATCTCAGGAGAGTCACAAATATCTTTCAATGATGCACTTGAAATATTTTAATAAATTGTTTTGTTTATCTACGACATTTTATTCGCCTCTTTCAGAGACAAATGAGAAAGTACCAAGCGATGAAACAGAAGAACATAATAGCCCTCCAAAGAAAGGTATATACTGTACTGTACACTATACTGTAGCAACTGTGGCATACGTGGGGTCATGGATGACTCCGCATTTAGGTAGCAGATATTATTGTAAATTTGGGCCGGCAATGCAGTCATACAAAGCAGAGTTAGACCTCCAGGTGTATTAACTTTTGTTACCTGAATAAGTATGTTTTTCATGTGATATCAATAGTGTTTCTGTATTTATGTATCTCTTGTGTGTCTCAGCTAAAGATGGAGGCCCTGTTGTGGCTCCTAATGTGTCACACTGTACAGTGCAGGGGAACATCACCAACATCACACACCTTCATCTTTATGACAGTGAGTAAGACTCATAAGGGAAACCTGCCATAGTCTCTCAGGTGTGGGATAATGTCAGAATTTAGCAAGGCCATGGTAATAAAGCATCCCCTCATTTGATGAAGTAAAAATAACTGTAAAAACCGCTGTACACAGCGATATAACTGCTTCCAACATTTCATATTGTTTGTTTGTTGGTGGGAGAATATTGTGACTGATTGTGTCAAAGGAAGTGCTTAATTCCTTTAATTCGTTTTTACTTGCCACTTTCACCTTGCACTGTGGGAAGAACTCTTTGGTGAGTCCATATAATAACTGACCTTCAGAAGAATCTGTGATTCTGTTATTGAATCTGTTATTGTCATTGAGCAGTTACTATGAAATTAGACAGCAAGGCCACAAAGGTGCAAGGTGAATCTGTCAAAGTGCCAGGTGCAGAAAGAAAGGAAAGAAAGGCATATACAAGGACATATAAGGGCTATGTATGGAGACTGTGAGGTCTAAGAGGTAATCAACAAAATTAATCTGAGTCAAAATTTGACTGTAAATCAACATCAGTCAACATTTGTCAACAGCAGTAGTGAAGTGGCAACATGACCATTTGAAGAGCAGTATCAGTGTTCTGGTGCATTTAAAGTTCTGACTGCCCATGTGGAAATGCATACAGTAATCACCTGCATAAACACAAATACAAATAATGCAAATATGTAGAGCACAAGAAGATGTGTACATTACTGTAGTTCAGTCTCAGTATAGAACACTTTTAGTCTTCTTCATCACGTTGTCCACATTTAGATACTCCGGTGATGGCAATTTATTTCCATTTAGTCATTTGAACACTGATCCAAGTTTGGTGATTGATCGTTTTTTTTTTTTTTCGACATTAAGCTAGGTTAAGAGTTTTTAATGTTACAGGTTGTAAGAACGTAATTTGTTTCATATATCCTCCTCCAACACTCTGCAGGTACTGGGAATTCAGCTACAACAAAACCCACACAGGAAGCAGGTGAGTGGCAGGCAAGGCCAACGGGGCTAATGGACCTCTGGCATCATGACATCAGAAACAGCCAGCAGCACTTTTATGATTACCAGTGTAAAGTTATGGAAACATAGACTTTCTATACCACTGTCTTTTTGTCAGTTCTTGTGACGTTGGTTGCATCATTGGCTATGTAATACAGCCAATATAACACTATTATATAGAGTTATATAACACACAGTAACCTACATCACGCTCCCTCTTTTTACCTGTCTGTTGACTCTGTATATTTGTAGCTTGGATTTCATTAAAGTCTTAACTCCTTATAGTGCAGAATGGCATGGTGTTGGACACAGTGCCAAGCAGTCAGGTAGGCAATAGCCTACAACAGGTAAATAATAAAAATAATAATAATAATAATAATGATAATTCTTTAGTTGAATTTGCCAACTCACCTTTATCGCTTGGCAGAAACAAAAATCCTGCCCGACAGCAGCTGAGGCATTGGCCTTTTTGAGCAATACCGCCTTGCCATTGTTGCTTGTAGTCACCATCCTCACACACTGGGCTTACTGCCTACTGTTTATTGTGGTTGGACCACATTCTGCCATCCATACAAAACATATTGCCAGTAGTTTTTGGTACCGTAGTAAACAACATTGTCACCAGACTGCGAAGCCTACAAAAGACAATGTAGCAAATTCCAGTATTTGCAAAGCACTATTTTGATTTGATTTGCCCAGCATGATAATACTTCTAAAAAACTCCAGTCCATCTCCAAAGATGCACTAAAGGTGATCACTAACCACTGACTTTAGCCTGTAGAACCATTTAGAGAGAGAGAGAGACAGAGAGAATCCAAACCTGCTTGTATTTTAACTAGTGCTGTGGGCAAATGTTATGTCCAACATTGTAGTTATGTCGTTAGTCGTGTTATATTCAACACTGTAGTTGTGGAAGTGACAGGACATATCTGCAGTCATGTTAACACTGCTCAAATAGGAGTGTTAGTGTGTGTGGGGTGATGGTGTTCATCGGTTGGATAAATAGATGGTGCACAAATCTTTAGCAGATGACAGTTAACGTCTTGTGAAACTTTTTTTCAGAAGATGCAATTTTACAAGAAGTGAAAGAAAGATATAATACATGGATAAGAGACACTTGCGGTAAGATTTATGAATGTATTGATGAGAAGAAGAACGAAGCCCACCTTAGTAAGATCTACACTGAACTGTGTGTCACAGAGGGAGAGAGTGAAGGTGTTAACACACAACATGAGGTACACAGAATGGAAATGCACTCAAAATCTCAAAGGACAAATGAAAGAAAGATCAACTGCACTGACATCTTTAAGTGTTTAATGGGAGATGAACAAATCAGAATTGTGATGACCACTGGCATTGCTGGCATTGGTAAAAC
The DNA here is from genome assembly GCA_030347295.1 of Setipinna tenuifilis. Taxonomy (NCBI): domain Eukaryota; kingdom Metazoa; phylum Chordata; class Actinopteri; order Clupeiformes; family Engraulidae; genus Setipinna; species Setipinna tenuifilis. Next base: position 53,518 of record JAQKPU010000025.1, read on the forward strand.
AGTGTGTGTGCAAAAGTTCCTTCTAGACTGGGCAGAAGGAAAATCAAATCAGGATGTCGATTTTGTTTTTCCGCTTCCTTTGCGGCAACTAAATTTGATGCACGATTCCAAGGATTCATACACTCTTTGCCAAATTCTTCTTGATTGTTTCTGTACACTGGATGAAAAAGTAATTAATCCAAACATGTTAGGTAAACGGAAGATTATACTGATCTTTGATGGTCTGGATGAGAGCAAATTTCCCCTGAAAGTAGAACAGTGCCTGGACATACATGATCCCTTGCGGACTGCATCAGTGGATGTTCTTATGAGCAACTTTATCAAGGGAAAGCTTCTGTCTTCTGCTCGCATTTGGATAACCTCCCGCCCAGCAGCTGTGAAACAGATCCCTTCAAAATACATAGACCGGTGGACAGACGTGCAAGGGTTCAATGACCAACAGAAGGATGAATACTTCAGGAAGAAGATTGAGAATCAAAATGAAGCCGATAGAGCCATTGACCATGTCAAAAGGTCAAAAGGCCTGTACATCATGTGCCACATCCCCATCTTCTGCTGGATCTTAGCTACTGTCCTTCTGAGAGTGCTACATCAAGGTGGCACAACCCACTTACCTCAAACTCTGACGGAAGTTCATCAACTTTCTCATTATTCAGACCAACAGGAAACACCAAAAGCATGGCGAAGGCATTGAGCATGATACCTGTGCACTTCTTAAGTGCAACAGTGAAATAATTTTAAAATTATCTCAACTAGCATACAAAGAACTGGAAAAGCATAATATCTTATTTTATGAGGAGAGTTTGCAAGACTGTGGTATTGATGTGAATGGCCCATCATTGTACTCTGGGTTATGCACTGAATTCTTCAAGGTTGAGAATGAGTTCAGTAAACGGAAAGTTTTTTGTTTTGTGCATCTGAGCATTCAAGAGTTTCTGGCCGCTTTATTTGTGTTTCACTCGTTTTTGAATAAGAACGCAGAGGCCCTGTGGCTTTTTATCACACAAAGAGTGGAAGACACAGCTACAGTCATGCAGGGTCCCAACTCTGACAAGAACAAGTCATTTAAACGAAAATCTTTCTTGTCAGGAGTAAGAAAAGTTCTGACTGGCTGCTTTAGGACAGACTCGAGAGATGCTTCTGAAGAGGATGAATGCCAACAAAACCAAAATGGAGAAGGAATGTGTGGACAGCTCTCCATGACTGATCTGTTCCAAATTTCAATACAGAAATCCTTGCAAAGTGAGGATGGACACTTGGATCTTTTTCTTCGCTTTCTCTTTGGCATCTCACTGGATTCCAACCAGAAACTCTTACAAGGTATTCTGGCATGCCCAGAGAGCAGCTCGGGTGCTATGAAAGAAACAGCCCAGTACATCAAGCAAATTCTAAGTGAAGACACCAAGTCCACTGAAAGATGCATGAATCTCTTACTCTGTCTGTTGGAGATGAAAGACAGCTCCCTTCATGATGAGATTCAACAGTACATAACCTCAGACAAGGAGCTCTCACCAATGCAGTGTTCAACACTGGCTTACATGCTTCTGGTGTCAGATGAAACACTAGAAGAGTTCGACCTAAGCAAATACACAACAAGTCAGGGGTGTGAGAGGCTACTGGTGGTGCTGAGGTTTTGCAGCAAGGTGAGTTTAAACAGCAGCATTTTCTTATGCTCATCACATCTTAATCTAAAAACCTCCTACTACTACACTGCATAGTATAGCCACTTAATGAATTAAGAGAATGTTCGAAGATAAAAGGAAAGAAAATTCAGCACATGGTAAATCGGTTGTTTTACATTAAGATCTGAAATATTACACTCATGAATGACACAACGTATAAGAATTTGCGTGTCTGACAGGCAATCATATGCACATGCACACATCAGTTGCATTCAATGGATATGTTTTTGTATAAACTTTTGTTTTTTGTTTACATTTTCTGCTTGTGTACATCTTTTGTCCCCTCCCCCATTCTCCACCACCATGATAGCATCTTATCATCTGTCACAGAGTAGCACTGCTCAGGTGGGTTCTCTATTAAAAATGACTGGCTCCGCCACAGCAGCACTTTAGTGCAGGGTGTTTTTATTTGTGAAGTGCACCCAAAATTCAAAGTGTCCAGTGAATAAACAAAATTGTGGCTTGTAAATAATTTTGGCCAATAATCACAAAAATATTCAATAAGAAAAGAAAAAATAATTTTAAGAAGTCCTTCAAATAACTAGAAAAGTCCAATGAAATAAGCACAAATAATTCAATACTTCCTTTACAGCCACAATCTGAAAGCAATTGTTTACCTGAGCTGATAGGCTACTTCCTTCTCCTCAGTCACTCACAGAATGAACAGACCCAGTATTTCAGTTGCACAACCCCTCCCCCAGATTATACCATCCTCTCAATTTACCCTAAAATCACTAAATGACACCTCCAGTCAATACCAATACAAGCAATAAACAGGTTGACAATAATACACTCCATATGCATCATAAATACAACAAATTTCCCCTTGTCAGAACTACAAATTCAATATTTCACAAAAAAAACCCGTACAATGTAGTTTGCCCCGTACCCACGCTGCATTGCGCAGACCTGATGCGCTTGAACTAGCCCTCAGCCCCACAGCTCGGGTTGGTCTGTCATGGCGGCGCGCAGACCATTCAAACTTCCCCAAACAAATGCTGCTGCAAGTTCAACACCCGGATAAAAATGGATATTACACGTGAAACCAAAGAAAAGGGTTGAAAACCAAACCGGACTCAAGCCGTTTCACTCAGTAAGTGTATCTTTATTTTATCGGGTTATTATGGCCGCGGTAGAGGGGAAAAATTGCGAGTCTCCGTGTTTGTGTTCGCGTGTATGGATGTTTGTATGTTGTCGCGTGTGGCTGTTTGCGTATCCCAAAATGCTTGTTACCGTGTATGCTTTTATTATTGCGATGTGAATGTTATTGTTTGTCACTGTGTGTTTTAAATCTGCTGATATGGACTACTGGCATTTGTAACTGAGGTGGTACTGCTAGCTTAACTAATTAACTGGTGTTACACCCCCGCGTCATAGTAAGTTAGTAACTAGGGTCAGTTAACAAGGTGCCGTACGGAGGAGCTAAACAGAGCTCTCCGTCACATATGCTCTCATATGGCCCTTTGACCCGCCCCACTCCTCCCCTATCACACACACAGCCACCAAGCCAATCCTCCCTCCCAACCCCAAGTGCACTTTTTAAGGCTAATAGCAAAACAGATAATATTTAAGCAACATAAGACTTCTTCTGATCTTTTTGAACTGTATGTGTGTGGGTCAAATGCAAAAGACAAATCTCCTTCCTAAAGCCTACAATAAAGACTTAACTTACTTTAACTTACCTGATTAGTCACAATAACACATTTTGTTGGACGGTAAAATGTCCCAGAAATTATTGTAATAAAATTGTAGTTTTGAGACCATTTTAATTATGCTAAATTATTTATTTGTCTTCCAGTTCCAGCGTAAAATATTTTTAGAAATTAGTTTATTGATTGAACAAAACAATGGACTTGACTAAAAACACAACCAAAAGCAACAAATAAAATGGAAATAACAACTACACACAACCAAAACAATAAATTGAAATGGCTGGAGAAGCGAGGCCGATATCGGAAGACTTCGGTTTGTGGCCGATTCAACATGTTAGTTGTTAGGTCATCGGTAATAGAAATCACTGTCCTTGGCAGCTTGACTTTAGCAAATCAGTTCATGTCACTGACAAGGATCACCGTTGTGATGGGCCAGCTATGGAGAATGAAATTTGGGACATGTTTGTGTGTTTGCCTGTTGCTACCTGTTGCCCCTTAAGTTAGGAATGCTCTTGACCATCTTTTAAAGTAAATGTGTTGCACGATGCTCTTTGTTTCTGTGTGCAATAAGTCACTATATTAGGCCAAACTTATGCTTCATACTTAATGTGTTCCACTTTAAGGAATAGGTTCTCTCTTTCAACATGAATATGAAATGCACATTGCCCACATCCTCTCTTTTCCGTGGCTGTATTCACAAATTTTGTTGACGCTTTTTTTTTCTTTTGGGCAGGTATCTGATAAAATTTTAATGATGTTTTTTTGCAATATCTATTCTGACAACCAGTAAAACAACAAGAAGATGGCATGACGGCGACACCTACTTCAAGTGTTTGTTTTTGTTTCTGCCTCCAGTTTGAGCTGGGCGTAATAGTGATGTTTTACCAAAAAGGCTCTATAATGGGCCTATTTTGTAATTTGTAACGCATCCTATATACATTGCCTTTTGGACACGCAATTAAATACACAAATCAAAACAAAAGAATCTGTGTCCTGCGTGCATGAAGGAAGGGGGGGCCTCTGATGACATCTAGTGGTCGGGGGGCTGCGAATATGGGTGTGAGAACTGTGTCTTGCATGCTGTGTGTGTATGTGCATGTTAACTTACCGGTATTAGTTTTTTAGCATACCAGCATAACTTTGCTTCTGTGTTCCGTCTGTTATATATCTGCCACCTAGATGTATTTTAATATTTTACTCTTTAGGAGAAACATTTCAGGATGTCAGGACAAACACTATCAAACAAAGTCCATTCCACATTATTAAATTATCATTTTGTGTTTTCATTCTTTCTTGCAGACTTGCTAACTGTAACTTCACTTCTAAGTCCTGTGAGATTGTGTTCAGTGCTACAGTCACCAAACTCCCTGACTGATCTGGACTTGAGTAACAATGACCTGGGAGATGCAGGAGTTCAGCTTCTCTCTAAGGGACTGTCTAGTCCCCACTGCAAACTGCAGACATTAAGGTTGGTGACATTTCTGTTGTGTTTAATGGGTTTTCTAGCCAGGCTAGCGCCACATGGTGCTTCCGCTCAGTTTACTCATTTAGCTCCTCCACTGGTCAGCGAGCTGTCCATAGACTTTGGTTTGCACGTCTCTGAGCTTTGCGGGCCAATCAGCGAACAGAGGGAGGGCGGAAAGCAATGACGTTGAACTCAAGTTGAGCTTCTGGTTTAGTTTGAGCAGCACTGAACGAATGATGAGATGGATATAGGTGAAGAATGTATTCTGTGTTGTCAACAACTCCCGCTAAACCAGAACAAAAAGAACACTTGCATTTTTTTATCAACAGAAAAGACATTATTGACATATTTCCTATGAGTTTTGGTAAAAGTTTCATTTAGATTGGTTAAACAAGAAAGCATCTACCCAGCCACCAAATAAAGTCCCAAAAACCTTTGATCTGATGTTACAGTATGTGTGTGCCTCACTGCCTTTTCTTTAGGATCTCTCATTGTGGGATCTCAGATGAAGGTGATGTTTGTCTGGCTCTCACTCTGATGTTAAACCTGTGTGAAAGAGCTGGGTGTGAGCAAGATATGTTATCTTTAAAAATAGCCTACTAAATAGAATCAGTGTAACATCTGTAGATATGCACTGGGAGAGGGAAAATGTATTAAAAATCAAACCCTGGTGACTAGCCAGATAGGCCTACATCAAGACAGTACTTTATGACAGACTGTCCTCATAACAATTTTTAAATGACCGTTTTGTTATTGTTTCTTGCAGACTTGCTGAGTGTAAAGTCACAGCTAGGACTTGTAAGATTTTGGCTTCACTTCTACAGTCACCAAACTCTCTGCTACAGCTAGACCTGAGTAACAATGACCTGGGACATTCTGGGGTCGATCTTCTCTCTAAGGGTTTCTCAAGTCCTCACTGCAAACTGCAGACATTGAGGTTTGTGACATCTCAAACTTTTCAGATAATCTCCAAGTTCTCAAAGTGCCTGATTATGTATATAAACTATGGTAGCATAGCATGAATCGCAGGTAGCTCTGAACACTTTATTTCAGTGTATCTACATGTAACGGCATGTAATATTATATACTTACACTTGAGCGAATAGGAGCTTTTGGCCCCCAGGGGTCACCCCCCCGCTGTGCCAGTGTCCATCAAAGAGGGGGAGACGCCGAAAAGTTTTTGCTGAATAACTCAGTGAATGTTTCACCGAATGTTTACAAGCAGTTCTTTTTTGTCGTGAAATCTATTGAACCTCCCGCATTGAAAACACTGGTCGACGCCCACTTCCAACAAAAAGAATTTCCGTGAAATTTTAACATTGTGAAAGTGAAACCAAACAAACTCTTGTCTGGGGCCGTTCATGTGAATCTCACCAAATTTGGTACATGTCATCTACAGACAATGATGACAAAACGTTATCAAAGGATTTGTCTTGAGATAAATCGTTTAAAAGTTATATGTCAATGAAAATTTGAAACATAGCTTAAAATTCTTCCAAAGTCCATATCTTGGCTTCTAATTTCTCCAATGTTGTGAAAATTGACATGCCACCTCTAAACAGCTTTCTGTTTATGTGCATCAAATTTTGTGATATTTTGTCAAAGGGGACAATGTTTTTTGTCGAAGCTAGGGGGTCCAAAAACAGGTTTTTTTTTTTTAAACTCAGCAACATTTTTTCCCAAGACAGTGATTTTGTGGTAGTATGTCGGGGTTACAAAGACGCATTGACCCAGCCCATAAACTGTCACTTGAAGCATGGCGCCACCTAGTGATAGGGGTAAATGCAAAAATTGGGATTTTGTATTGCCAATGTCTTGGACTGGGAAGGTGGGAACTGCACAAAATATGTCATGCACAATCAGCACAAAGACCTCTAAAAGCACAGCACATACCATACAATTTGGCCCATAGGGGGCGCTGTAATTGTACAAAATGTCATTTTGCCTATTATATAAAGAACAGTAATGTTTACAAGCAGTTCTTTTTTGTCGTGAAATCTATTGAACCTCCCGCATTGAAAACACTGGTCGACGCCCACTTCCAACAAAAAGAATTTCTGTGAAATTTTAACATTGTGAAAGCGAAACCAAACGAACTCGTCATAGGCCATTCATGTGAATCTCACCAAATTTGGTCCATGTCATCTACAGACAATGCTGACAAAAAGTTATCAAAGGATTTGTCTTGAGATAAATCGTTTAAAAGTTACATGTCAATGAAAATTTAAACATAGCTTAAAATTCTTCAAAAGTCCATATCTTGGCTTCTAATTGCTCCAATGTCGTGAAAATTGACATGCCACCTCTAAACAGCTTTCTGTTCATGTGCATCAAATTTTGTGATATTTCGTCAAAGGGAACAATGTTTTTTGTCGAAGCTAGGGGTCCAAAAACAGGTTTTTTTTTTTTTTTTTAAACTCAACATTTTTTCCCAAGACAGTGATTTTGTGGTAGTATGTCGGGGTTACAAAGAAGCATTGACCCAGCCCATAAACTGTCACTTTGAAGCATAGCACCACCTAGTGATAGGGGTAAATGCAAAAATTTGGATTTTGTATTGCCAATGTCTTGGACTGGGAAGGTGGGAACTGCACAAAATATGTCATGCACAATCAGCACAAAGACCTCTAAAAGCACAGCACATGCCATACAATTTGGCCCATAGGGGGTGCTGTAATTGTACAAAATGTCATTTTGCCTATTATCTAGAGAACGGTAAGGTTTACAACCAATTTTTTTTTTTCGTGAAATCTGTTGACCCTCCCACATTGACAACACTGGTTAATGGCCACTTCCAATGAAAATACGGTAATTTCCGGGAAATTTTAAAATTGTGAAAGTGAAAGTAAATGAACGCCGTTCATGTGAATCTCACCAAATTTAGTACATGTCATCTGAAGACAATGCTGACAAAAAGTTATCAAAGGATTTATCTTGAGATGGACTGTTTCAAAGTTACATGTCAATCAAAATTCAAAACATAGCTTAAAATTCTTCAAAAGTCCATATCTCGGCTTCTAATTGCTCATATTTGCTCAAAGTTTACATGACAACTTTGAACAGATTTCTTTTCATGTGCACCAAATTTTGTGACATTTCGTCAAAGGGTGCAATGTTTCCCGTCAAAACTAGGTGTACAAAAAGTTTTTGTTAAATAAGTAATCAAAATTTTGACCAAGACAATGATTTTGTGTTAGTATGCCGGTGTTAAAGAGGCGTATCGACCCACCCCATAAACACTCACTTGACGCATAGCACCACCTAGTGATATAGTTAAATGCAAAAATTGTGATTTTTCTTTGCCAATATCTTGGACCGAGAAAGTGGGAACTACACAAAATATACACAAACACACAGAATGTAATGTGACATCTATCCAAAACCCACATCCATGCCCACTTCTAGCAAATCATTTCCACACAAACTCTCACCTCACAACACTGACCTACCACAAACTCACCATACCTATGATTCCCACACTTCAATACACTGCGGCGGTCATACCATGTACCGCTATGCGGTACATCTAGTTAGTTTTTTAGCATACTAGCATAACTTTGCTTCTGTGTTCCGTCTGTTATATATCTGCCACCTAGATGAGGGTATTCTGATATTTTACTCTTTAGGAGAAACATTTCAGGATGTCAGGGCAAACACTATCAAACAAAGTCCATTCCACATTATTAAATGATCATTTTGTGTTTTCATTCTTTCTTGCAGACTTGCTAACTGTAACTTCACTACTAAGTCCTGTGAGATTGTGTCGTCAGTGCTACAGTCACCAAACTCCCTGACTGATCTGGACTTGAATAACAATAACCTGGAAGATGCAGGAGTTCAGCTTCTCTCTAAGGGACTGTCTAGTCCCCACTGCAAACTGCAGACATTACGGTTGGTGACATTTCTGTTGTGTTTAATGGGTTTCCTAGCCAGGCTAGCGCCACATGGTGCTTCCGCTCAGTTTACTCATTTAGCTCCTCCACTGGTCAGCGAGCTGTTCATAGGCTTCGGTTCATCTCTGAACTTCTGAAACATCTGCCCAGCCACCAAATGAAGTCCCAAAAAAACGTTGATCTTAAATGTGTAAACTCAATGACCAGTGTTGTGAGATTGTGGAGTTCAGCTTCTATCTAGGGGGTTGTCTGAGACTGTTTCATATATGTGGGACCTAATTTACCTAATGCTGACATTGCTGTTGTGACTGACAGTCCCTACAGTCCAAATGACATTTTATTGATTTCTTTTCGCTAAACTTTTTTTTCATATACTATATAACAGACTTGCTGGCTGTAAACTTACGGATAAGTCGTGTGAGATTGTAGCCTGTACTCTTCAGTCATCAAACTCACTGACAGAGCTGGACCTGAGTCGCAATGACCTGGAAGATTCTGGAGTTCACCTGCTCTGTAAGGGACTGTCTAGTACCCACTGCAAACTGCAGACATTAAGGTTTCTTGTCAACCACAAACTTTGTAAACTTCAAAAAAAACATTGATACGATGTTGATACAGTATGTGTGTGCCTCACTGCCTTTTCTTTAGGATCTCTCATTGTGGGATCTCAGATGAAGGTTATGTTTGTCTGGCTCTCACTCTGATGTTAAAACCCTCCTGTGTGAAAGAGCTGGATGTGAGCAACAATCATCCTGGAGAATCAACACAGAAGCTGCTCTCTGCTGCTCTTGAGGATCCTCACAGAAAAGTCAACACACTGCAGTAGATATTCACAAACACAGTGCTGTACTTCCATATATTATCTTTAAAAGTACTAAATAGAATCAGTGTAAAATCTGAAGATACGCATTGGGAGAGGGAAAATATATTAAAAATCAAACCCTGGTGACTAGCCAGGTAGGCCTTTTTTATTGTATCTACATGTAACGGCATATAATATTATATACTTACACTGTACATACCTAACTCTAACCCTAACGTACAGTGTAAGTACATAATGTTACAGATTGTTGCACATTTGTCATTCGCTACCAAAATGATGTAACAGGGACAGTAAAATAAAGTGTAAGCAGAAATACCATCGGACACACTATTCTGCTTATGCCACTGTACTGAGGAATCTGACCCTATACTTTGTAATCCACATATTATATAAAATAGCATAAATAACTCTTTTCCAATAATGAACATTTTACTATGTACTCTTGACAAGTAACTCTTGCACACACCTAGGTACGTTGATTTTCTTGGTTTGTTTAAATTGTAACTGAGACAGTTTGATTTATGTAGGATAAGATAGATAAGGAGATAATGATTGGGAATCGCTGAAACGTCAACTGGAGAGAGCATCAGAGCAGAAAAATTGAACTCTTTTTAGACGCTGGCTATTACATCTTGACATGATACTGGTGTTGACTGGCAGACCTTACAAACAGTCCAGGTGACATTTATTTCTATACTGTATCACAGACTTGCTGGCTGTAAACTTACATATAAGTCTTGTGAGATTCTGGCTGGTGTTCTTCAGTCATCAAACTCCCTGACAGACCTGGACCTGTGTACAAATGACCTGAGAGATTCTGGAGTTCAGCTTCTCTCTAAGGGACTGTCTAGTACCCACTGCAAACTTCAGACATTAAGGTTTGTTGCCCGAGTTTTTGACTCTTCACAATTCTGAAATCTAGGCTGTTTTGTTTCTTCCATCAGATTAGCTGACCTGTTAATTGTCTGTCAGTATAAACATGTCACCACCTGTCCCCTTTTGTTTACCTCACTGTCTGCCCTCTTGTGGTGTGTTGGTGTATTACCTCTGCCTTGTCCATGTGCTTTTGTTTTTGTCTGGTTCATTATTGCCTGAGTTGTCTCCCCTGCCACTCAATTGTTTGGCTCAATCCCCTGTGCTCCACTCCTTATTTAAACCCTGCTTTTTCTGTGCTCTGTGTCAGATCGTCTGTCCGACACCCGAGTAAGTGCCTTTCACAGCTTTTTGTGTTCCTTGTGGATAATCTTTTTTTTTTTACACTTGAACTTGTGTGTGTGTTTGTGTGTGTGTGTGTGTTTAAGCATGAAGGAGTTGTGTGAGTGATAGCATGATGTAATGTGTGTGTGTGTGTGTATGTGTTTGTCTGTATTGTGCAAGTATGTGTATCTGTGGTAGTCAGAAGGAGTGGTGTGTGTGAGTGTGCATGTGTGTGTGACAGCACAAAGTTGTAGTTTGGGCAGAGAAATGTCTGACTCTATTGAGAGAATAATGTCATGGAAACGTGTTTTAATCACTTTTAAAATGTAATAGTGTGTGTGTGTGTGTGTGTGTGTGTTTGTATGTGTCTGATTTTAGTGTAGTGAGTGGTTGTGTGTGTGTGTGTGTGTGTGTGTGTGTGTGTGCGTGTGTGCGTGTGTGTGCATCATTGAAACCTACACATATGGGGCACAAATATTCCCCACTAAGATAGGAAAACGTGTGTGAAGGGGTGGTTTATGGGGAACAAATTGTATTCCCCACTAGTCTAGCAGTGTTTTTCTTGGTTGTTATTACTGATAAAACAAAAAGTGCCAAAACATTGCTTTACTTACAGGTTAGGGTTAGGGATGGGTTTGGTGTAGGCACAGTTTAGCATTGTTTAGTAGTATTATAATGGGGATCAATGGGAGTACCCCATAAGGATGGAAATAAAAGGTTGTGTGTATGTGTGATAGCATGGTAGTGTGTGATGACATTATGGTGTGTGTGTGTGTGTGTGTGTGTGTGTGTGTTTTAACAGGGTGGTAAGTGTGTGTTGTTGGGTGTGTGTGTGTGTGTTTGAGACAAAGAGAGAGAGAGATAGCATGATGATGATGATGATGTGTGTGTGTGTAGGTAGGTAGGTGTGTGTGTGTGTCTGTATGTATGATGACAAGACGATCTAGTGTGTGTGTATATGTTTGTGTTTGTGTGTGTGTGAGTGAGAGAGAGAGAGAAACGGAGAGATAGCATGATGATAATGGTGTGTGTGTGTGTAGGTAGGTAGGTAGGTGTGTGTGTGTGTGTGTGTGTGTGTGTGTGTCTTTTAACAGGGTGGTGTACTGTGGGTGTTCGTTCTTGTGTGTTTGTGTGCGATAGCATAGAAGTGTGTGATGACATTATGGTGTAATGTGTATGTGTGTGAGAGAGAGTGTAGTGATGGTGTAGTGTGTGCGTGCATGTGTGTGATGGCAAGATTGTGTAGTGTTTGTGTCTTTGTGTGTGTGTGTCTGTGAGTGAGTGTGTGTGTGTGCGTGCATGTGTGTGATGGCAAGATTATCAAGTGTCTGTGTGTTTGTGTGTGTGGGTGTGTTGGTAAGTGTGTGTGTGTGTGTCTGTGGGTGAATGTGTGCGTGTTGGTATGTGTCTGGTTTCAGTGTAGTGTGTGTGTGTGATAGCATGGAAGAGTGTGATACCATTATGGTGTGTATGCACACCAGGCTTGTCCCAAATTCAGAATTTCAGAATTCAATTCAATTCAGGAAGTGAATTTGAATTGAATTTGAATTGGCTCCACCCCAGGGGATATGGAATTGAATGTGAATTGGAATTACAGGAAGTGGAATTTCAAATTCAGTGCAATTCAAAGAAATTCATTCAAACCACATATCAATAAGAATGTGATTCTTGGCATGTGTTCTTCTTCCATATTGGAATAATTATATATGAAACACAACTAAAGCTATACAGAGACTAATACTAAGCATATATTTATGCTTATATATATTTTTAAGCAATATTTTCATTTTAAACGTCATGGTGTTAATGGTCAAAATTGACCGCCTAAACTACAATAATACATTTATTAAAAATCTGATTTGCATATGTTTTGATTATCTACTGTATTAGACATCCCTTTGAAACATGGCCAAGGTGATTTAAATGTTATTCTACTTTGTTGTATCATTTATAGGCTTTATTTTCCTGATCTTGCACCAATTCGATTCATTAAAATTAAGTTCTAATAATGAAAAAACTAATACAACACAATTAATTCAAATTTCAGTTTTATTCTCAATATAATAACATTGAAAGTAATTAACTTCTCGTCTGCTCATAGACATGTTGATGTTTTAGTTGTAACAACAAAGTAACATTTCCTTGTCGCTGTGGAGGTCAACTAGGTCAAGCATCCTCCAGTTAGTGCCATACACACGGTCAGGGGTGCAACTACTCATTTCTAGGGGGGTATGCAAGAACAATTTTGGCGCCCCCCCCCCCCAAAAAAAGTTAATAAAATAAGTAAATACAATTGAATTCCTATATTCTATTACTGTAAAATGAACAACCCCTGCTACCACAACAACAACCAAAAAAAAAACATTTCTCCCCCTTTAAAACCACTTGTCCTCAACATTGTACTCGCTCTGTTGAAAGGGGACGCAATACATACTGGCTATTTAACCTAAACATTAATGTGACACAACACAATTTACAATTGGAGACCAGAGGAGATTTCTCTAAGACTGCAAGGGAAGCTCTGCTTCCCTTAAATGTAAAAAAATGTAATGGTCAAATGTTTACAAAATGCCTTAAAACATGTTCATTTCAAACACCCGTTTGTTAATAAAAGGCCCATTATCACAAATCAACTGAGTTGGTGTTGTTAACTTAGCATTCCACTTTGTTCTCATGGCCTATGACCAACGCATTTCCTCATAGACGTCCAGCGTCAATGCACTTCAATGGCCCAGCACGGACCCCTAATTTTCTATGCGTGGAAACTGGATGGTCATTGGAGAAATGCCATTTTTTCTCCCGCCCCGGGACGCAGAGAGTCTCTGGGGGTGAATGGAATGGTGTGGACTTCAAGCAGTCCCCGTGTTGATTGGTGAACTTCTGAATCCAGTTTTGATTGGCTGGCGTTTTTGATACATAGACGGTCACTTGGCTGCTGGAGCTCAGTCCCATCGCGGATGTTGCATGCGAAGTTGTAAGACAAGCAGTGACCAATTTGTTAGCATTTCCTTAGCGAAAATACTTGTTCATTTCTTACAGTGTATATTAATCACACGCACACTTATTTCCGTTTTGGTTTATTACAATTATCTCGTTCGTTTTTAATTTCGTTTCGTTAGAATCATACTGTTAGGTAGGTTGGCGCTAGTGCTACTTAACTAGCCCACTAGCTCTCCTGAACTAGCCCGCTAGCGCACCTGCACTAGCCCGCTAGCAGAGCACTATGGCAGACCATTTTCTACAGAAGGAACGAAGGGTAGAATTAACGTATAAGTAAATGGACAAATTTACAGCGTCTGGTTAACCCCCGCACCCAACTGAAATTACAGTAGTAAAACTCCTCCTCCTCGTCTAACCTACACTGTGGCTCGGAGGAGCGGGGGGCGCCGCCACCGCCCTTCGTCACCACCATAGCTACATACAGCGCAGAGAGCTGCGGAGAATGCGGTTAGATCATGCAGCTGAGCTGCCACTTTATTCCCTAAAGTGCTGGTCCGGTGTTGTGCATGATCAGACGTGATCAGCGTGACGAACAACGCCACTTGGGTGCCGGCTACCCTTGCAATATGTAGTAGCCTGGTGCCATCTCTTTTTGAATATTGGAAATATTCCTTCCCTCACAAGTCATAACCTCTCTCTGGCGCCCCCCTGCAATGCATATGCTGCATATATCACTTTTGCGCCACTGCACACGGTGACCCTCAATGTTTGTCATCTCCAGTATGAAGCCTTGAATTGGATTTGTTATGAACAACTCACTGACAGAATGCCATCTGTGTGGGCGATGGTATATCTGGTAGGCCCTGGTCTCAGGGGAATAATGTTTTCTGTGGTGGCTCTACTTGAAGTAACAGTTGCGGATGGATGGCACATGATATTTCCATTTTTTTTATTGGAAATGGTGTTCCTGCATTTGCCTCTTCTATTTCTATTCTCATCACCATATTCGGCGTCATCATCCTCCTCTGACACATTGTCTTCATTCTCTTCCGTTATCATCAAAAAGTAACTGAAGAGCCTCATCTCTTGTAAATCTCTTGGTCATGTTCATGCCTTGTTCCGTGTTCATGTTCATGCCATCAATATTCTGGAATGTTTGCTTCCCGCAAAGAGCAAGAAAGTGTGTGTGTGTGTGTGTGTGTGTGTGTGTGTGTGTGTGTGTGTGTGTGTGTGTGTGTGTGTGTGTGTGTGTGTGTGTGTGTGTGTGTGTGTGTGTGTGTGTGTGTGTGTGTGTGTGTGTGTGTGTGGTTTTGTTACAATAGTTTTGAATATTCAAAGTCAGTTTTTCTGGATATAACTTTTGGAAATGTAAATTAATGGTCCGGTCATTTTTGACCGAAACACTGTGTAGGTAACAAGTTTGTGTATCTTCCACAAATCTTCAAGAACTTCTTTTCATTTCATTTTGGCCATTTAAATAGGTTAGCTGAAGGATGTCATGAAGTCTCATTTGTGTAAGATAAAAAATAAAAAAATGAAAAAAAAAAAGTTATTTAAGAATGAAGTTTTTCAAAACGGTAATTTTTGACCATATCACAACCTAAGGGTTGAAGTAATCAAACAACACAAAGCTGTGGTGAATGCAGTTATTGTTTTATTTTCTTCAAGGGGAAACAGTGTTGCATTTGATGATCATCAGCTCTTCAAATGTTTTGTCATTGAGGCGAGATCGCTCTGGTCTGAATATTTTCCCGCCAATACTAAATATCCTCTCAACTGGTGCAGATGAAGCAGGTATGGCCAGATATTTTCGGGCAAGTATGGAAAGGTTGGGGAAACGATTTTCGTTTTCTTTCCAGAATAGCAAGGGGTTGGTGTCTTCTGTTAAACATCCGGTGCTCAAATAAGATGGGACCTCATGGGAGATGGCATCAATTGGCAAAGTGGTGTCAGTGCCTGTATATAATCTTTGTTAATGGTACTTTCATTATCATGAATTTCTTTGAATTTCAAGGAATTCCAATTCTACTTCCTGCAATTCGAATTTGAATTGCAATTCCACTTCCTGTTTGAATTTCAATTCAAATTCATTTTGAAATTCAGGAATTGAATTTGAATTTGGGGGTCATTCTCAATTCAATTCTGAATTTGGGACAAGCCTGATGCACACACACATGATAACAGGGTGATGTACTGTGGGTGTGTGTGTCTGTGTGTGTGTGTCTGTGTGTAGAGTAGAGTAGAGTAGAGTAGAGTAACTTTATTAATCCCGAAGGAAATTAAGGTGTCTTGTAGCATACACATAATACACATTACCCATAATAAATACACATTACAAAACGAATCAAGACGAATCACCATATTGCACACATCAACATACATACAACATTCACTGAAATGGGTTGGGGGGGGGGGGGGGGGGGGGGGGGTACTAAGACGTGCAAGTAACGTGCAAGTAAAAACAAAGTGGCAATGCAAACAGTGCAGTACACGTTGTCCAGGGTAGTGTAGGATAGTGTAGGTTGACCATGGAATAGTCATGTAGTGGAGGATGTAATCCGGGTAGTGCAGTGCAATGTATGTCCAGGAAGGTGTAGGGGTCACCAGCACAGCGTGGTGTGTGAGTGTGTGAGTGTGTGTGTGTGTGTGTGTGTGTGTGTGTGTGTGTATGTATGTGGGGTGGAGCTCAAGCAGTCCAGTCAATTATGCCCAGCTCCCTCTGTGTGGTGTTGTAAAGCTGTATGGCCCTATGAACAAAGGACCTCCGAAGCCTGTCAGTCCTGCAGGGGAGGGACCGGAGTCTGTCACTGATCAAACTCCTCTGATTAATGAAGATGGTGTGCAGGGGGTGACAGTCATTGTCCAATATGGAGTGCAGCCTGCTCAGGGTCCTCCTCTCAGTTATGGTAGAGAGAGCATCCAGCTCCGTGCCCACCACAGACCCTGCCTTCCTCACCAGTCTGTCCAGACGACCAGTATCCCGCTTCTTAGTGCTACCACCCCAACATGCCACAGCATAGAAGAGCACACTGGCCATAACAGACTGGTAGAACATCAGCAGCAGTCTGTTGCAGACATTGAAGGACCTCAGTCGCCTCAGGAAGTACAGCCTGCTTTGCCCCTTCCTGTATAGGGCATCTGAATTAGCAGACCAGTCCAGTTTATTGTCAAGGAGTACCCCCAAGTACTTGTATGTGCAGACTGCCTCAACATTTACCCCATCAATTGAGACAGGTTCCAGTGGTGGGGTGGTTCTCCTAAAGTCCACCACCATTTCCTTGGTTTTGGTGGTGTTCAGCTGCAGTTGATTAGTCCGACACCACCCAACAAATTCCTCCACGAGGTCCCTGTACTCCCCCTCCTGTCCATCCCTGATACACCCCACAATTGCAGTGTCATCAGAGAACTTCTGCATATGACAAGTCTCTGAGTTGTAGCTGAAATCAGTGGTGTACAGAGTAAACAGCACTGGGGAGAGCACCGTTCCCTGTGGCGCCCCTGTGCTGCTGATCACAGTCTCAGATGAGCAGTTCCCCAGTCTGACAACCTGGGGCCGTTCAGTGAGGTAATCTGTGTCTGTGTGTCTGTGATAGCATGGAAGTGTGTGATAGCATTATGGTGTGTGTGTGTGTGTGAGAGAGAGAGAGAGAGAGGGAGAGAGATCATGATGGTGTAGTGAGTGTGTGTACAGTGTCTGTGTGTGTGCATGCATGCATGTGTGTGAGATGATTTACTGTCTGTGTTTGTGTGTCTGAGTGAGTGTGTGTAGGTAGGTAGGTGTATGTGTGTGTGTGTGTGTGTGTCTGTGATAGCATGGAAGTGTGTGATAGCATTATGGTGTGTGTGTGTGTGTGAGAGAGGGAGATATCATGATGGTGTAGTGAGTGTGTAGCGCTCCGACACAATAGACAATTTGCGCGGATGCGCTTTGACGGGAGTGGTCAGTACTATTTGATGACGCGCGGGTTAATTTCTTTGCTTAAACATTTATTTTCTTAGTGATTGTTTTACATTTCTTAGTGTATAACCACGACGGTCAAAAAATTGTGTACCCTTCCTACTCCCGCCAGCTGATTCCAAAAACAGCTGTGATCACCTGGTATACTTAACGTGAGAGGAGGTGGGACTATACGTATAGGAGCTACCTGTGTCTATTTGTGCCCGTTATCGCCCAGGCACCCTGTGACACAGACCATTATCACTATCAGTGCAATCATATCAAGACATATTAACTCATTATTATTATTATTATTATCATTATTATTATTATTAACATACTAACAAAAATGGAAACAACAAAATAGCGAAAATGATGGTGTAGTGAGTGTGAGTGTGTGTGTATGTGTCTGTGTGTGCATGCATACATGTGTGTGAGATGATTTACTGTCTGTGTTTGTGTGTCTGAGTGTGTGTGTGTGTGTGTGTGTGTGTGTGTGTGTGTGTGTGTGTGTGTGTAGGTAGGTTTATGTGTGTGTGTGTGTGTGTTTGTGTGTGTGTGTTCATGAGTAAGTGTGTGTTGGTGTGTGTGGTGTGTGTGTGATAGCATAGAAGTGTGTGTAATGGCAGGACGATCTAGTGTGTGTCTGTGTTGCATGTATGTGTCCATGAGTATGTGTGTGTTGGTGGGTGCGGTGTGTGTGTGTGTGTGATAGCATAGAAGTGTGTGATAACATTATGGTGTAGTGTGGTGTGTGTGTGTAGGTAGGTAGGTGTCTGTGTGTGATGGCAAGTCGATCTAGTGTGTGTGTCTGTTTGTGTGTGTCAATGAGTAAGTGTGTGTTGGTGGGTGTGTGTGTGTGTATGTGTGATAGCATAGAAGTGTGTGATAACATTATGGTGTAGTGTGTGTGTGTGTGTGTGTGTGTGTGTGTGTGTGTGTGAGATGGCAAGACGATCTAGTGTATGTGTCTTTGTGTGTGTGTGTCCATGAGTAAGTGTGTGTTGGTGGGTGTGGTGTGTGTGTGTATATGTGGGTGTGTGGGTAGGTAGTTAGGTGTATGTGTGTGCTTGTGTGTGATGGCAAGACGATCTAGTGTCTGTTTCTTTGTGTGTGTGTGTGTGTGTGTGTGTGTGTCGATGAGTAAGTGTGTGTGTGGGGTGTGTGTGTGTCTATGTGTAGGTATGTAGGGGTATGTGTGTTTCTGTGTGTGTGTGTGTGTGTCCATGAGTAAGTGTGTGTAGGTAGGTAGGTGTATGTGTGTGTCTGTGTGTGTGTGTGTGTGATGGCAAGACGATCTAGTGTGTGTGTCTTTGTTGGTGTGTGTGTGTATGTGTCGGTGTCGATGAGTATGTGTGTGTTGGTGTGTGTGTGTGTAGGTAAGTAGGTGTACGTGTGTGTGTGTGTGTGATGGCAAGACGATCTAGTGTGTGTGTCTACATTTGTGTGTGTGTGTGTGTGTGTGTCCATAAGTAAGTGTGTGTTGGTGGGTGTAGGTACGTAGGTGTACGTGTGTGTCTGTGTGTGTGTGTGTGTGTGTGTGATGGCAAGACGATCTAGTGTGTGTGTCTTTATTTGTGTGTGTGTGTGTGTGTGTGGGTGTCGATGAGTAAGTGTATGTTGGTGTGTGTGTGTGTGCGTGTGTAGGTAGGTAGGTGTATGTGTGTGATGGCAAGACGATCTAGTGTGTGTGTGTATGTTTGTGTGTGTGTGTGTGTCCATGAGTAAGTGTGTGTTGTTGGGTGTGTGTGTGTGTCCATGAGTAAGTGTGTGTTGTTGGGTGTGTGTGTGTGTGTTTGAGACAAAGAGAGAAAGAGATAGCATGATGATGATGATAATGTGTGTGTGTGTGTAGGTAGGTAGGTGTGTGTGTGTGTGTGTGTCTGTGTGTATGATGACAAGATGATCTAGTGTGTGTGTGTCTATGTTTGTGTGTGTGTGTGTGTTTGTTTCTCTCTCTCTCTCTCTCTCACTCAGAGAGAGATAGCATGATGATGATGGTGTGTGTGTGTGTGTGTGTGTGTGTGTGTGTGTGTGATCGCAAGACGATCTAGTGTGTGTCCATGAGTAAGTGTGTGTTTGTGGGTCAAATACACCTCAAAAAACTGAACTGCGAGGACGAGCGCCAGTGCCTCCTTCTCCACGGTAGAGTAGGCCTTCTGGTGTCGGTTAAATTTTCTTGAAAAATAACAAACCGGATGGTCAACCCCGTCTGAACCCACTTGAAGAAGGACAGCACCCGCCCCACAGTCACTGGCATCAACAGCCAACAAGAAAGAACAGTCAAACCTAGGAGCAGACAAAACAGGAGCACTGGATAGTATGGCCTTAGCAGAATCAAAGGCCTGTTGGCAAGACTCATTCCACTGAAAAGGGACCTTGGTACTAAGAAGGTTAGTCAAAGGTGTTACCACAGTGGCAAAAATTTGACAAAACCCCCGATAGTAACACACCATACCAAGAAAACGCCGCAGCTCACGGCGACTGGAAGGCACCAGGAAATTGCAGATGGCCTCAACCTTCGCACCGACAGGGCGGACTTGACCACGGCCAACCACTTTACCAAGGTAAGTAACCGTTGCCTTACCAAACTCACATTTCGCAAGGTTTACAGTCAAGTCGGCTCGGGAGAGCCGTTCAAAAAGTTCCCTTATCTGAGCAAGATGCTGCCTCCAGGTGGCGCTAAACACCACCACATCATCCAAATATGCCTCACACCCAGTCATTCCTGATAAGACATGGTTAATAAGCCGTTGGAAGGTAGCAGGTGCATTTCGAACCCCGAAAGGCATAACCCTGTACTGAAGAAAGTTGTCTGGTGTAACGAATGCTGACAACTCCCTAGCACGTGGTGTCAAAGGCACCTGCCAGTATCCCTTTAGTAAATCGAATTTACTAACAAAGCTAGCCGCTCCGATGCGATCCACGCAATCATCAACACGGGGTAGCGGGTAACAGTCAGGTCTTGTGACTGCATTTAACTTCCGATAGTCAGTACAAAATCTATACGTCCCATCTGGCTTGCTAACCAATAAGCAAGGAGAGCTCCAAGAACTAAAGCTAGGCTCAGCCAAGTCATGAGCTAACAAATACTCCACCTCCTTGCTCAGGATGGCCCTCTTAACAGGATTCACCCAGTAGGCATGCTGTTTAATAGGCATTGCAGAACCCACAATGATGTCATGTTCGATAACCGTCGTACGGCTAGGCACATCTGGGAACAGAGATGGAAAAACATTCACCAAATCGACAATATCAGATCTTTCAGACAAAGAGGTGAGGTAGATGTCTATGTAACATTTCAGAGTTATGCAGGCGGCCCTCAGTAATTGCACGGGAGGGCACCGCTACATCCTCATCAGTGTCACAAACATCAGTCCCCTTCTCCACAGGAGATGTTGCCACCGCAGAACCTCTATGAGAAGGAGGACACACAGGAGGAGTTACCAGACCTACAGGCACAGCAGAACAATAACGTTTCAGCAGATTTATGTGACAAACCTGCACGTTCTTTTTACGGTCTGGTGTACTAATTAGGTAATTACAGTCAGACAGGCACTTGACAATGGTGTAAGGACCAGCAAAACGGGCTTGGAATGGACTAGACACAGTAGGCAGTAGAGCCAACACCTGATCACCTTTCTCAAAACACCGTACCACAGCTTTCCGATCAAAAAGACGCTGCATCTTGCACTGTGATTTCGCTAGCGCCTTTTGGGCAGCAGCACGGGCTTGATACAGGCGATACCGAAACCCACTGACAAAGTCCAACACATTAGCAGGTGGCTGTTGAGTGTTCCACTGATCAGCCAACACTGCCGTAGGACCCCGAACAGCATGGCCAAACACCAACTCATTTGGGCTAAACCCAAGAGACTCTTGTGCAACCTCGCGAATAGCCAGTAAGAGCCAAGGAAGTCCCTCCTCCCAATCAGCAGACAGCTCAACACAAAAGGACCGCAACAGGGATTTAAGGGTTTGGTGGAACCTTTCAAGAGCTCCCTGACTTTGCGGATGGTACGCACTGGAAATATTATGTCGGGCCCTAAGCTGGCGCAAAGCCCTGGCAAACTGTCTAGACATAAAATTTGACCCTTGGTCAGATTGTACAACACGTGGAATACCAAAGGTAGACATAAATGTGGTTAAAGCTCTCAACACAGACCGTGTAGTGATAGACCTGAGAGGATAAGCAGAGGGGTAACGAGTGGACTGACACATGATTGTTAACAAATAGCTATGCCCAGCTCGGGACCGTGGTAATGGGCCAACGCAATCAACAAGCAAATGTTCGAATGGCGTGGAAACAGCAGGAATAGGGTGCAGTGGAGCATCAGGTATCTTCTGGTTTGGCTTACCAGTCATCTGACAGGTGTGACACTCTCTGATGTACTTCGAGATGTCTCGCTTCAAACCAGGCCAAAAGAACCTATGTGCCACTCTATCGTACGT
The DNA here is from genome assembly GCA_030347295.1 of Setipinna tenuifilis. Lineage (NCBI taxonomy): Eukaryota > Metazoa > Chordata > Actinopteri > Clupeiformes > Engraulidae > Setipinna > Setipinna tenuifilis. Next base: position 75,559 of record JAQKPU010000025.1, read on the forward strand.
CTTCCTGATACCTGTATGTCCCGCTACTCCTCCATGGGAGAGTTCCAACACTGCTTGCCTAAACTTAGTAGGAACAACCACCTGAACAACAGTGTCGACAAAATCACCCTTAGCCACCGTCCAGTTACGGCATAGCACACCCTCTTTTAACACATAACAAGTCTCACCCTCAACAGTTAAGTCAGGCACCACAATAGAAAACAATTTCTTAAGCTCCTCATCACTCTCCTGCTCAGCAATGAGACCTTGACGTGTGACCTGGAAAAGTTTAAATAAAGAGTCTTCTAAATCAGGCTCAGACTCCAAGGGGTTAGCTGTGTGAAAAGAAGGTTTAGTGTCACATACGTCTGTTAGGTCAGACCCAACTGCCCCAGAATCAACGTGTGGAGAAACAGTTATCTCACTGGCTGGCTTAACCGACTCAGGAGATGTGGTTTGGTACTCTAGCATCAATTTCTTGTAAATGCTTAGCTTTAGCTCGTGTGATGGCACAAACAGGAAAAACAGAAGGGAACTTTTTCCCCACATACATCAAACGCCTCAGGCTCTAAAGGAGGACTCATAACTGGTGGTGGCACAGCACTAGAAGACTCCCAGACATTAGCCCCAGCGAGGTCATTACCAAGGACAAGCTCGATGTCAGGCACAGGTAAAGAAGATCGCACTCCAACAACCACACTGCCATTTACTAAGTTTGAGGAGAGCTGAACGCGATGTAATGGCACCTCTAAGAAACCCATTTCAATCCCTCGAACCAGTACGTGTGTTCCAGTGGCAGTTTCAGCCGAAAGTGGCACCACTCCCTCCAACAGGAAGGACTGCGCCGCACCAGTATCCCTCAGGACACGCACAGGTACCCTACCATGGCCTGGCAAAGACACGAAACCTAAGGTAATGAAAGGAGCATAGTCAGAAGTCTTATTAGTCAGCACATCATGTGAACAGTTGCTCTCAGTCACACAGACATCAGGAGGCTGGCTCTGAGAATGTACAGCCAGAGATACAGCCTTAGGCTTTACCTTTTTGTATGCATGACATTCTGAAATCTTATGACCAGGTTTTCTGCAGTAGAAACACACAATGTCTGACTTATCAGTGGAACTACTACTAGGGTTCCTAGGAGGAGAACCTGCATTAGGCCCTGTTATTTCTGGCCGAGTGTTGTCCCGCAAGGAACTCCCCGGTCGACTAGACCTCCTAAAATATCTGCTAGATGGTATACCACGGTGAGTCAGCGCAAACTCATCTGCCAATACAGCAGCCTGAGCCAGTGTAGTAGGCTTCTGTTCATTGAGGTAGGTGGTTATTACATCAGGCACGCAGTTCTTAAACTCCTCAAGAAGGATAAGCTCTCTAAGCAGGTCAAAGGTATACACTTTCTGAGAGGTGCACCAACGGTCAAAAAGATGTTCCTTTTCCCTAGCGAACTCAACAAAAGAGTGTTTATCAAACTTCTTGTAGCTACGGAATCGTTGCCGATATGCCTCCGGAACCAGCTCATAAGCTCGAAGTATGGCTGACTTCACCGTGTCGTAGCAGCTAGACTGTTCATCAGACAAAGAGGCGTAGATATCTTGAGCCCTGCCTACCAACACACACTGAAGCAGTAACGTCCAGATGTCTTTAGGCCATCTTAAGGATGTAGCCACCCTCTCAAAATGAGGGAAATATTTATCAACCTCCTTTTCCGAGAAAGGGGGCACCATCCTGATATATTTACTTACTTCTACCGATTTTGTTGTACGTGGTGATTGCAGGGGCCCAAGAAGAGAGGAGGGAGGAACTGGAAGACCCTTGGCAGCAAGCTCCAATTCGAGCTTACGGAGCTCAAACTGCCTCTGCTGCTCCTCACGCTCAACCTCCAACTTCTTCAAAGCCAGCTCTGTGTCTAAACGTTTCTCCTGAACAGCCATTTCACGCAGTCGAACATCCTGCTCTGACTGGAGTGGAGCTGCAGGACTAGCTGGGCTTTCAAGCTTCCTCGCTAGTACTCCACTCTCAATCAAGAACTCTGTAATAGTATGCAACGATAAAGATTTAGTCCTTTTAAGTTGTGAGTCTAGTGTTATGTTGTAATACTGTGCTACTTCTACCAGCTGTTCTTTTGTATTAGAAGAGAGCAGCTCCTCAGAGGGCTCCTCAAGAAACTCCTCAACCTTCGACATAATGAGCCGAGTTACTTTACCACACAGTATAGTCAGAGAAAAAAAAAACTTTAAAGCCAAGCCCAAAAAAACACAGCAGACCACTGTTTGCTGCCCTTTCCTAATCTGGGTCTGAAACAAGAATAAAAACAACCCAATTAGAAAAAACTACAACAAGAAAAGAAATGCACCCTTTTTAAATCAACAGGAGGCAATCCTGTAAGCAGCGTGTGCCTGGCAGTAAACCATGATGGAAAAAAAACAATGGCTATCAAGGCAAACTAGGCGTCCCCAGTCTAACTATATTGCACATTGAAAACTGGCTTACCACAATGGCCACAGAACATTAAATGGCAAGATGGCTTGCCACAATCCCATTTACCGTTGAACCAATTTACCACCGTAAGCTGGCTATATATAACAAACGCCACAATACAAAATACACACCTCCGAAAACTACTGTCGCAAGGGATCAACAACTGATCTACCTCAAAGGCAGAAAAGTTGTTCCAAGCTACAGCAGATTGTAACACAAATTACTTCGTCAGATAACACAGAACACAAGTACTAAGCATCGCTGAGCAAACATCCACGTTGTGTGCCGTACTATTGTGTACAATAACAAAAGTTTGTTTTGCTGCAGGCTACCACAACGCTACAAACAAACACCGGTTGCACGCTAAAGTAGCGTAGGTTTTAGCCACAGGCTACCCAGAACAAACAAACTGACGAAGAAATTACAAACACACACACACACGCTTAACGAAATACTCTCTCAAAGAAAGGCTAAATCAAAAAGGAGAAAACAAAACCTACTTACCCCGGCCATGCACTCCAGTCCTCACTTTACAGCTATCTTTCCTACTCCTGGCTCTTCTAAAACTTGCCGGGCTTGAGGCTACTGTCCTCCAAGGAGTACAGCCGTACTTACGTGCCCCTAAAAGAAGTCTGACGACTTCCTCCCAGGATTGTTTACGACGAGTTAAGACGAGTTCGTGAAAGAAAAAAAAAACGGAAAATAAAACAGCGCTCGACGGAGGGATCTTCCGACCCAGCTGAGCAGCTGCTTATTACCTGGAGTGCTGGCGGGTGACGTCACCGGGCAAAAGTTAAAGAAAATCCGACACAGCGTAAATGAGAAAAAAAGAATCCCGGAGAGCTCCCAATTTTATGTTACGCCCGGCTCGTTACAGGCGCAACATAAAAGAGGTATGACACAACGGGTTCAGTGCACAAAAATATATTTATTGAAAATTAGCAAAAACATAGAGAAAAAAGGCGTCTAGGGGAAAAAGAATGTATGGATGCATGTGTGTCGGATGTCAGTAAGTAGGTATGTTTGCGTGGCGTGGTGTGTGTGCTCCAAAAAGGGATGTCCGCGAAAAAAAGGTGAGAGAGGAGCAAAAAGTGCTGGGGAAGGAAGGGATCAGTTCTTCTTAAATACCCACACCCACAGGTGTAGGCAATTCCTCCAATTAACACAACTAGGCAGCTGAGCCTCGTCTGGCCATCACGAGACTCAGGGAACCCCGCAGGTAAAAACAGAGGGGCGTGACAGATCCAGGCAGGGACTCTCTGCAGAATGTTTGCGGAAATGGAGCACCCAAAGTCGCGTAGGATATTCAGGCACTTTCACTTCAACTTCCAGCTTTTTTACTGAGATCCAGGCAGGGACTCTCTGCTGAATGTCTGTGGGGAATTGAGCACCCAAAGTCGGGTAGAATATTCAGGCACTGTCACTTCAACTTCCAGCTTTTTTACTGAGATCCAGGCAGGGACTCTGCTGAATGTCTGTGGGGAATTGAGCACCCAAAGTCGGGTAGGTAGTCAGGTGATATTCCGGAACTGGGACTTCTACTTCCAACTATTTACCTTAGATCCAGGAAAGGACTCTCTGCTGAATGTCTGCGGGAAATGGAGCCCCCAAAGTCGGGTAGGATATTCAGGCATTGTCACTTCAACTTCCAGCTTTTTTACTGAGATCCAGGCAGGGACACTCTGCTGAATGTCTGCGGGAAATGGAGGACCCAAAGTCGGGTAGGATATTCAGGCACTTTCACTTCAACTTCCAGCTGTTTTACTGAGATCCAGGCAGGGACTCTCTGCTGAATGTCTGCGGGAAATGAAGCACCTAAAGTGGGGTAGGATATTCAGGCACTGTCACTTCAACTTCCAGCTTTTTTACTGAGATCCAGGCAGGGACTCTCTGCTGAATGTCTGCGGGAAATGGAGCACCCAAAGTCGGGTAGGATATTAATGCACTGTCACTTCAACTTCCAGCTTTTTACTGAGATCCAGGCAGGGACACTCTGCTGAATGTCTGCGGGAAATGAAGCACCCAAAGTGGGGTAGGATATTCAGGCACTTTCACTTCAACTTCCAGCTTTTTTACTGAGATCCAGGCAGGGACTCTCGTCTGAATGTCTGTGGGGAATTGAGCACCCAAAGTCGGGTAGGTAGTCAGGTGATATTCCGGAACTGGGACTTCTACTTCCAACTATTTACCTTAGATCCAGGAGGGGACTCTCTGCTGAATGTCTGCGGGAAATGGAGCACCCACAGTCGGGTAGGATATTCAGGCACTTTCACTTCAACTTCTAGCTTTTTTACTGAAATCCAGGCAGGGACTCTCTGCTGAATGTCTGCGGGAAATGAAGCAATTGGAATTGAGCTGTGGAATTGAGGTAGCAATTCCGGAATTTTGCACCTGGGTTAACCATTGGCCTGGAGGCCTGGCGGTGCGGGTCCCTGTAAGTAACCCAGGGGAGGAGTGCTTAAGTGGGGGATAGTAGGAGGGTGTTTAAGGGTGGTTGTCAGGTAGTGTATGTGGAATCGAGGTAGCAATTCCGGAATTTTGCACCTGGGTTAACCATTGGCCTGGAGGCCCGCAGATCCCTGTAAGTAACCCATGACACCCACCCTTAAGAACCCTCCAACTGTATCCCCCTGAAGCACACCTCCACTGGGTTACTGACAAGGGCCTGCCCCGCCAGAGCTCCAGGCTCATGTTTAACCTATGTGGACTTAGTTTGCCTACCTATGGTCAACCACAATGAATCAGTTCCAAAAGGGCGATTCGAAATTTAAACTTAACTTTATTTTTATTGACACATTTATATATGCAGCTTTGCTTTTACAACTCTGCTTTAACCATAATTGAAAGAAAAAAAGCAAAATGAAAAATATAAATGAAACTATTATTAGCCCCAGACTTAGGCCTTACTGCTGTGTCTGGTCCGAGGTACTTGACTTGCTTTACTCCTCCTCAGAGGAGTCTGAGTTCCCAGAAACACTGGAGACAGTCAGAAAGCTACTGGCCTCAGACTCTACATCCTCCTGGCCCTGCTCCACTTCCTCCCTCACCTGGCCCTGCTCCATTGCCTTCTCCTCCTGATCCTCACCCAGAGAATTGCTTGAGTTCCCAGGCTCAGGCACCTGACCCTGGTGACCTGCCTCCGCCTCAGTCTGGATGGGCTCCTCCGAGACCCCTGGCACATCCTGTGTCTCCTGACCCTGCTGACCTGCCTCGGTCTGGATGGGCTCCTCTGAGACCCCTGGCACATCCTGTGTCTCCTGACCTGCTTCTGCCTCTGCCTCTGCCTGGATGGGCTCCTCTGAGACCCCTGGCATATCATGGTGAGGATGAAGCTGTTTTTCTGTGCAATTCATCAGACACTTAGAAAATACATTACAAAACTGTTTACAAAATCAAGAGAACACCAAAAATGACACCCACTTTTAGGTTGCTTGACCGATTCCGTTAGGGACCTCAATATAGCAAGCCTGACTCCTCGGGCCTCTTTGGCTGTGGCCTCAGGCACATAAAATCTTTTGGCAGTTGTCAAGTCATGGGCCATTGCTTGAGAGACCTTCTTCCTATCTTTAAAGGGGAGTACTACATCTGTCTGTGGGAGAGAAAGAGCTTTATAGATACAGTACAGACAATGTTTATATCAGCTTTTTGTCAAAGTTGAAAGGAACATACATGAGTTGATATCGCTGTCCGGATGTCAGTCAGTGTTGGTGACCCTGGAAGCCCACATTCATTCCACACTCGAACCACAAACACTTCCATCCGCATCATCTCATCCCCTGATGTACTGAAAAACAATGTTTGTTGTCTTGGTGGTTTGCGATAGCCAGGGAGGCTTGGTCTTAAAGCACAAAACTTCCGTAGCTGTCGGTACAGGTCCTTCCCAATGCAGACCTTGGCAGCCCCAAAGGTCTTGGCTGTTTTATGCAAGGGTACCTGAAAAAATGGACAGGCATTATAAAAGACCACCTTGACCAGACAGGTTGCAAGAAGTTTGTATGCATGTGTTTGCTGCATTTGGTATACTCACTGTAATGGTGTAACTAGCCTTGTAGGCCTCTGCCATTTCAACATCCCCTGCAGTCATTCCCAGGAAAACACACTTCCTGTGCCCTGTGGATGTTGCCATGGCCCCTACCAACAGCCCCACGACTCGGGCCAGCATAACGGCATCGGCTGGATGATCACTGAGGTCCTGAAGTGCTTTAGGCAACATTACATTGCAGTGCTGAATAAATGACACGAGGTGTTCAGCCTGTATAAGTTTCCCTGTAAGAAAAAACAGTATACTATGTTGAGACCAAATAGTTTTATCAGCATACCTTTCCATTAGCATGGCTTTTCATTCAAACTTTTACATTACATGGGTACAGGGTTTTAGTTACAGTCCCTGGAGCAATGTGGGGTCCCAGCTGCCCCAAACTTACCACATTTAAGTCTCCGTTGCTCCTGTCTTTGTATGACAACTCTGGATGCTAGGCATTTTTTCCACAGTGAGAGCTTTTGTAATAGGCATTCAATTTTTTTGGGAGTGAGCCTACAATTATGGAGTTTCAAAAACCTCAAGAAGGCCTCAATATCCACAATGACATGCACCTTACCGGTTGGCTTCAGTCTGCCATTCAGACTTTTGAGGTATCTTGAGCAAAATAAATGGAAAGAAATGTATGAGCACTTCAAATATGGACTGTATTTTCAAAAGTGTATTCATATTTCATACTGAGGAGAATAGTGAACAAAAAACACACCCATTCAGTTTATTTATATCATATAGGAAATGGAGGGTCTTGTTGATGTCCCCTTTGTGTCCTGACATATAGAGGAGGAATTCCTTCACATAAGTCTTCCTCTGCTTTATATTTCTCCTCGCCTGCTGAGACTGGTTTGGCCCAATGAGGCTGGCTTCAAATTTGTCCAGCACATTATCTGAAAAATTGTTGTTCCACAAGAAAGCATGTGTGGAGAAGCAGCAACATGGGGCTATCCTAAAAGTATGCTGCATTTGGGTACACCTAAACAAACAAACACTTTAATTAACTTACCCAGATTAGGCCAGGGAGTCCCTTTTTGAGGTCCTGGACAGGAAGTCTCCTCTGGTGGTGAAGCTGCCAGTGGCAAGCTCAGAAGAGGGGCCGGTGTTGAATCTGTTGTTGGTGCAGGCACAGTGGAGGAAGGCTGCAGAATGCTGGGAGAGGCCAGTGATGAGGGTTCATTGCTTGGAAGAGGGAGTGTGGTGGAATGTTCTATTGGTGTAGGCTGCAGCATGCTGCAAGAGGCCAGTGATGAGGGTTCATTGCTTGAAGGAGGGAGTGTTGGTGAAAGCTCCATTGGTGTAGGTGGTTGTGAGGAGGGCCGAGGCAGAGGTGAGGAAGTTGTGGAACCTTGATCATTGAGGTAGGCCTTGAGGTAGTTGACCTCTTTCCAAAGCATTGCCATATTTAGCTTCATGCTCTTCAGTTCACCCTCTAAGTGTTCAATTCTTTGGTCTGATGGTAGTGGTGGTGGTGGTGATGCGCTTGGACCTGTAAATGACTGGGCAGCCTCTTTCAAACTCTTGAGCTCCTGGAAAATAGCTCTCCTTTTAGCCTTGGTAAGCATTTGTTTAAGGAATAAACCCTGGTGTTTGTGCATTGTGGTAAGATGTTTGTCCAGCCGTGAATAAAGCTTGTCTGTGCAGTTGGGTAGCGGGCAGCGAAGCTTCCCACTGTACCGCACTGATCTCATGCCAACTTCAAGTTTTCTTTGTTGTTCGTCAGTAATTTGGTGAATGTCACGCAGGTGACGTGAAAGGTTAGAAACGGATTTAGGGCACATTGGGCACCTCTTCTTATGCTGTAATTGATCAGGTATGACAGAGACAGAAATGCATGTGACAATATTGTTTTAGCTTTTTGCTGCCAAATCACTGATTACCTTTCAGAAAAGCAACACAATAGTCCACAACAGCTATATTAACTTCCAGAAAAGTTACGTAATATTCCAAAACATCAACATGAACATTCAAGAAAGCTATGCTGTATTCCAAGAGAACTACATGACTACATGACTATGAACTACATGACTATGAACTACAAATGAGATGTTCCTACCTTCATGGTCGCAATTGTGGAAAAGAAAGCTGAACTGCCAAACGTGTTATTTATACAGATGATTCAGCCCGCCTCCTAATTTGAATCGGCCAATAAGGTTAACAGCTGTCCACAACAGCTACCTGAACTTCCACCTGAACTACAGTAGTAGGTAGCCAGGTGATATTTATACCAAATGTCTGCCTGGAATGGAGCACCCAAAGTCGGATTTGGCAGTCAGGTCATATTCTGGAACTTCAACGTTAACTTCCAACACTTTTGCTTAGAACCAGGCAGGGACTCTCCCCTGAATGTCTGCGAGGAATTGAGCACCCAAAGTCGGATAGGCAGTCAGGTGATATTCCGGAACTGGGAATTGAGCACCCAAAGTCGGGTAGGATATTCAGGCACTTTCACTTCAACTTCCAGCTTTTTCACTGAGATCCAGGCAGGGACTCTCTGCTGAATGTCTGCGGGAAATGAAGCACCCAAAGTGGGGAAGGTAGTCAGGTGATATTCCGGAACTGGGACGTCTACTTCCAACTATTTACCTTAAATCCAGAAAGGGACTCTCTGCTGAATCTATGTCAGGTGATATTCCAGAACTGGGACTTCTACTTCCAACTATTTACCTTAGATCCAGGAATCCAGATCCTGAATGTCTGCGGGAAATGAAGCACCCAAAGTGGGGTAGGATATTCAGGCACTGTCACTTCAACTTCCAGCTTTTTTACTGAGATCCAGGCAAGGCAGGGACTCTCTTGCGAATGTCTTCGGGAAATGGAGCACCCAAAGTCGGGTAGGTAGTCAGGTGATATTCCGGAACTGGGACTTCTACTTCCAACTATTTACCTTAGATCCAGGAAGGGACTCTCTGCTGAATGTCTGCGGGAAATGGAGCCCCCAAAGTCGGGTAGGATATTCAGGCATTGTCACTTCAACTTCCAGCTTTTTTACTGAGATCCAGGCAGGGACACTGCTGAATGTCTGCGGGAAATGGAGCACCTAAAGTCGGGTAGGTAGTCAGGTGATATTCCGGAACTGGGACTTCTACTTCCAACTCTTTAACTTAGATCCAGGCAGGGACTCACTGCAGAATGTCTGCGGGAAATGGAGCACCCAAAGTCAGGTAGGATATTCAGGCACTGTCACTTCAACTTCCAGCTTTTTTATTGAGATCCAGGCAGGGACTCTCTGCTGAATGTCTGCGGGAAATGGAGCCCCCAAAGTCGGGTAGGATATTCAGGCATTGTCACTTCAACTTCCAGCTTTTTTACTGAGATCCAGGCAGGGACACTCTGCTGAATGTCTGCGGGAAATGGAGCACCTAAAGTCGGGTAGGTAGTCAGGTGATATTCCGGAACTGGGACTTCTACTTCCAACTCTTTAACTTAGATCCAGGCAGGGACTCTGCAGAATGTCTGCGGGAAATGGAGCACCCAAAGTGGTGTAGGATATTCAGGCACTGTCACTTCAACTTCCAGCTTTTTTACTGAAATCCAGGCAGGGACTCTCTGCTGAATGTCTGCGGGAAATGGAGCACCCAAAGTGGTGTAGGATATTCAGGCACTGTCACTTCAACTTCCAGCTTTTTTACTGAGATCCAGGCAGGGACTCTCTGCTGAATGTCTGCGGAAATGGAGCACCCAAAGTCGGGTAGGATATTCAGGCACTGTCACTTCAACTTCCAGCTTTTTTACTGAGATCCAGGAAGGGACTCTCTGCTGAATGTCTGCGGGAAATGGAGCACCCAAAGTTGGATAGGCAGTCAGGTGATATTCCGAAACTTGGACTTCAACTTCCAACTTTTTTACCTAAGAGTTACTTCTGTAACTTCTGTCTGGGGAAAATGTGACCCCTTGTGGACATCTGGTGACATTACACCAACAATTAAAAAAAAAAAGTGTTAAAAATTACGAAAATGTTATATTTTTTTGAAATAAATCACACGTACAAACTGCAAAAATATATATGCATCTCCTAATTTTTTTTTGGACATTTCTGTCAACCCTTAGTAGTATATGTGGAATTCCAGAATCACTACTTGGAAGCGCGGAGAATTTTGGGCATCCATTGACTTACCATTGGATGCGCTAACTGCATAACTCTGTTCTATGCATGATTGCAAAGGAATGGAAAGAGCTATCAACACACCGTTTTTTTAGATGAAAGATGAGACTTTAAGCTTTATTTTGATGTCTTTGGTGTTGACATAGACAAATAACTCAATTTTCTGTTGGGCTTCAAAAAACACCCAAAATGGTGAAAAATGGCTGGCACCAAGGGTGGGTGTTAGGTAGTGTATGTGGAAGTTAAGGTAGCAATTCCAATTTGCTACCTCAACTTCCACATACACTACCTAACACCCACCCTTAAGAACCCTCCAACTGTACCCCCCTGAAGCACTCCTCCACTGGGTTACTGAGAGGGGCCTGCAATGCCAGAGCTCCAGGCCCATAGTTAACCAATGTGGAAGTTGAGGTAGCAAAAGCACAATTCACATGTGTGTTATTAAACCTTTATTAAGTAAACTGCAACTTTTTACATTCAGTCATTGGTCATTAGCCAGCATTCGTAGTCTGTTTCGTACATTTTCCACAGATAGTTCACTTTTTCTGCACATTTGGAGAAGTAATGGGTTGTTTCTAAGAGTCTTTATAATGTTGGCTTTCCGGATGCACTTCTGCTGGATGTCAAACTGGAAGGCAAGTTTTAGCATGGCCAGCAGTTCCGGTGAGTATTTCAGTGTTCTTCTTCTACCCTGTACAGAAAAAGCACAATATGTAACATCTGAAATTCCACAAATTATACAAAGTTCTCTGTACCTAAACAACTGTAAGTCGCTCTGTATTGCTTCAGCTATATGTAATGCAATAAGTTCCACAAATTATACAAAGACATTTAGCTACTTTGTTGGATGTGGCAGGAAGTAAGTGCTTCTCCTCCTTCTTCTTGTCCCTCTTGTTCTCCTTCTTCATTTTCCCTCCCCCCTCCTTCCTCTTTTTCTCCCCCTTCTTCTTCCTGCAGTCCTCCAACTCTGTCTCCCCTCCCAGCCAGGGGAACTCCATGTTCATTAGAGCAGCCTCTACTTCCTCCATCTCCAGGTCCTCCTCCAGCATCTCTGGGTTTGGCTGGGCTGCTGGGAAGTCGATGTTCATTAGAGCAAGCTCTACTTCCTCCATCTCCGGGTCACACTAATGTACACAGATGAAAGTCTTTACAAATTGCAAGATCCATGAATTCTACTTACTTCAGTGGAAGTCTGGGATTTGACTGGCGAGAGACTGTCATCTTCCTCCTCCAGCATCTCTGTCTGTGGGTTTGGCTGGGCTGCTGGGACTGGGCTGCTGGGATGACTCCTGGGTTTGGCAGGGCTGCTATGACGCCTCCTGGGTTTGGCTGAGCTGCTTGTCCTCCCCTGGGCTGCCGGGGCTGGGCTGCCGGGATGCCTCCTGGGTTTGGCTGAGCTGCTTGTCCTCCCCTCGGCTGCTGGGGCTGGGCTGCCGGGATGCCTCCTAGGTTTGGCTGGGCCGCTGGGCTGCTGGGGTGCCTCCTGGGTTTGGCAGGGCTGCTATGACGCCTCCTGGGTTTGGCTGGGCTGCTATGACGCCTCCTGGGTTTGGTTGGGCTGCTGGGACGCCTCCTGGGTTTGGCTGAGCTGCTTGTCCTCCCCTGGGCTGCCGGGGCTGGGCTGCTGGGATGCCTCCTGGGCTTGGCTGGGCTGCTGGGACGCCTCCTGGGTTTGGCTGAGCTGCTTGTCCTCCCCTGGGCTGCCGGGGCTGGGCTGCCGGGATGCCTCCTGGGTTTGGCTGGGCCGCTGGGCTGCTGGGCTGCTGGGACTGGGCTGCTGGGGTGCCTCCTGGGTTAGGCTGAGCTGCTTGTCCTCCCCTGGGCTGCCGGGGCTTCTGGGTTCCGCCTCCTGGGTTTGGCTAGGCTGCTGGTCTGCTGTGCAGTCGGGCTTCTTCACTGCTGGGCTGCTTGGCTGCTGCTGAGTCTTGGCCGCTGCTGAGTCTCGACTTGCCATGCTTATCTCCAATTGAAACGGAATGGGCACACGACCTCATTTATACCCTAGTGCATAGACATATTCAAATCAGGACTAAAACACCTGCATTTTGATTGGCACTTACAAATTGGTGGGTGACCTATGACCTGTGTCTTAGAGGGTATGTAGCAAATGTGGAAGTTGAGCTCCACCTTCTGGAACTAATTCTAGAAAGGCTACCTGGTACGTGCAGACAAAATTCCAGAATTGCTACCTGGTTTTCTGATCCCAAGACCAACTCTAACCGCTAGACCACAGCTTCCCCCAGCATAGGATTTTGAAATAAAAACCAGTGACACAAACTTGAACTCAAAACAGTATTTATTTAGTAATAACAATTACAAACTAGAAGAACTTGTATTTGTAAAGAGTGTATATAATGAGGACGTAGGCCAGCAGGACAACAGCCGTGATCATAACGAGTACTGCCCCAAACTGGAGGTCGCATCCACATCCACATCCACATCCGTGCCTAAAAGGGAATCATACACATTCTGTAAGAAATAACTCAAGCGTTACTCTAATGTGTATTCATTGACACACTGCAAAACTGAGACTTACCTGCAGCATCTTTCCGGAACGGCCTCGTCACTGGGGGGGAGGTGGATGACCACAGGTTCAGGTCGGTGTGGAGTAAACCAGACGATCGGCCTTGCTAGATGAAAAAACACACGAGTGAGTAAATGACAAAAAAATGAATGACCTATTGCTTCCAAATTTATGGTAAAGACTTCCACATACCTGACATATTCCTGGCTGTGCTGCTCCCATCTGGGCTGCTCCTGGCTGGGCTGCTCCTACTCCTCTGGGCAGCTGGCACTGTTCTCATGGGGCGCGTCCTGGGTTTCGCTGAGCCGATCCTCCTCTGCTGTTAGGTTGATCGTCTGATCGTCCTCCGCTGCTAGGCTGAGCCGATCGTCCTCCGCTGTTAGGCTAAGCTGATCGTCCTCGGAACTGGGCTGCAGGGAGGCCTCCTGGGTTTGGCTAGGCTGCTGGGCTGCTGTGCTGCCGGGCTTCTTCGCTGCGCTGCCGGGCTTCTTCACTGCGCTGCCGGGCTTCTTCTCTACTGCTGGGCTGCTTGGCCGACTTTCCATGTTTATCTCCAATTGAAACGAAATGGGCAAACGACCTCATTTATACCCTAGACAAATTCAAATCAGGACAAAAACGGCTGCATTTTGATTGGCTTTTAGAAATTGGCAGCTGACCCATGATCTGCGTACGAGACAGCACTATTCCGGAATTGCTACCTTCACTTCCCACCCAGCCTTAAGCACCCTCCTACTGTACCCGATTTAAGCACTCCTCCCCTGGGTGAATGACAAGGACTTCAACATCAACTTCCAACACTTTTACTTAGAACCAGGCAGGGACTCGCCCCTGAATGTCTGTGGGGAATTGAGCACTCAAAGTCGGGTAGGTAATCAGGTGATATTCCGGAACTTGGACTACTACTTCAAACTCTTTAACTTAGATCCAAGCAGGGACTCTCTGCTGAATGTCTGCGGGAAATGAAGCACCTCAAGTCGGCTAGGATATTCAGGCACTTTCACTTCAACTTCCAGCTTTTTTACTGAGATCCAGGCAGGGACTCTCTGCTGAATGTCTGCGGGAAATGAAGCACCCAAAGTGGGGTAGGATATTCAGGCACTGTCACCTCAACTTCCAGCTTTTTTACTGAGATCCATGCAGGGACTCTCTTGCGAATGTCTGCGGGAATTGAGCACCTAAAGTCGGGTAGGTAGTCAGGTGATATTCCGGAACTGGGACTTCTACTTCCAACTCTTTAACTTAGATCCAGGCAGGGACTGTGTGCTGAATGTCTGCGGGAAATGGAGCACCCAAAGTGGGGTAGGATATTCAGGCACTTTCACTTCAACTTCCAGCTTTTTACTGAGATCCAGGCAGGGACTCTCTGCTGAATGTCTGCGGGAAATAAAGCACCCAAAGTTGGATAGGCAGTCAGGTGATATTCCGAAACTTGGACTTCAACTTCCAACTTTTTTACCTAAGAGTTACTTCTGTAACTTCTGTCTGGGGAAAATGTGACCCCTTGTGGACATCTGGTGACATTACACCAACAATTTTAAAAAAGTGTTAAAAATTACGAAAATGTTATATTTTTTTGAAATAAATCACACGTACAAACTGCAAAAATATATATGCATCTCCTAATTTTTTTTTGGACATTTCTGTCAACCCTTAGTAGTATATGTGGAATTCCAGAATCACTACTTGGAAGCGCGGAGAATTTTGGGCATCCATTGACTTACCATTGGATGCGCTAACTGCATTCGCTAACCTTGGAATTGTGGTAGTTTTTGTGGAAAAATTCCAGAAAAACTACCAATATCTCCAAGTTTTTGACCCACAATTCCGGAAGTGCCTCCCCGTGACTATGAACCCTAATCCTAATCCTAACCCTAACCCCTAAACCCTAAACTGAAAGTGAGTCTCTATGCTCCATTAAGTTAATGGTAGCGACCCGTTCATTATTTTGGTCTACGTTACATCAAATGTTCCTGTTCTTTTTCCACTCACACCAAAGATTTCCTTTAATAATAAATTAAACTAGGCCTATGCAGTCGTCTTCGACTGCTAAAGGTATATCCCCGAAACGCGATGCTTCAAAGCCCCCAACATTCATACTGTATTTCATATTAAGTATAAAATTCTCCATGCTAGGGCCTATGTAATCGAACACTCCCCCTCCGTTTCGGGGATATAAATATGGGGCAAATGCTAACACTGTTTTAATGGTTCACTATTACAGTGGATCTACCACATTAGGTACAGTGTAATAACCAGTGCAACAACATTTAATGCCATGTAATACCAGTGTAACACCATGTACCAATCTTGTACTTACATCATGTATTTGTGTATAAGTGGTATTACAGGTATTGCATATTGTTACACTGGTATTACACTGTTATTACATGGTATTAAATACATTACGCTGGTTATTACACTGTACCTAATGTGGTAGATCCACTGAAAGGGTGAACCTTTAAAATAAAGTGTTACAGGGCAAATCAATCCACCCAGTCAGAAGTTATGTGCCAAATGAAAATTCCGCCATTTTGAAATTATTGGCCTCCAAAATCTAATCAGTTCATGAATCTACCCTAGAACATTGAAACACCAAATCTGGGACAAATCCATCCAACTGGTCAGAAGTTATGGGCCAAACCAAAATTCAGCCATCTTGAATTCAGCCATCTTGAAAGTGTTGGCCTCCAAACTCGAATAAGTTCATGAACCTACCCTAGAGCATTAACACACCAAATCTGGGAGAAATCCATCCACCCAGTCAGAAGTTATGGGCCAAACAAAAATTCGCCCATCTTGAATTCAGCCATCTTGAAAGTGTTGACCTCCAAACTCGAATCAGTTCATGAACCTGCCCTAGAGCATTCACCCAAAAAATCTGGGACAAATCCAAACATCCGTTCAAAAGTTATCGCGTTAACACGAAAGACCTTACGCGGCGGCGGCGGCGCACGCAAAACCATTACATCCCCGACGCTCCGCGTTTCGGGGATATAATTACATTTCCAATGCAAATATAGGAGTAACTAAAACTTAATGAACAAATTAAATGTTAAAATAACAAGCCTTCAATGTTAATATACATAGATGTGACTAAAACATGTTGAAATGATAATATATGTATTAATCATATACATAATAAATAATAAATATATATTTTTTATAAAATCTATACAACATATAATAACAAAGTGTTACAAGTCTTTAAATAAGTTTATCCAGAAGTAAAACTAGCACTATACTGGCTGTATTACCATGACCATGTCTTTATTCTGAAAATAAAATAAACCAGAGTTTCTCCAAAACCAGAGAAAGAAATCTGAAATGTGTGTTTTCCCCTTGTTAACTTAAGCTGCAGTAATGACTACACACACACACACACACACACACACACATGCAGACCAGACTAATGTGAAGACAGTTTTATAAATATATTCAGCCATTATTAAGCTATAAGACTCTATAATTACATTCATAGAGTGTTATAAGGCATTCATAAGGCTTAATAATGGTTGAAACTAGGGTTCATAACTATTTATAAAACTGTCTTCACCTTACTGTCTAGTCTGTGTATGTGTGTGTGTGTGTGTGGCTGCAGTTATTTCTGCATCTTAAGTTAACAAGGGGAAAACACACATTTTAAACACATTTCAGTTTTTGTTCTCTGGTTTAGGGGTTAATGGCTGAAACTAGTTCATATACTCGTGAGTATTTTATAATTGTTAATAATAACATTACAAATACATATATTGACTCAACTAGCCCAACTATTATGACTTTGTCATGGCTTTATTAATCTTTGTTTGGTGTATTAACATTAATATATACTTCACTGCTTATCTATTATAAGTTAACTATGCACTTGCTTTTTGCAGGTACCAGATCTAAAGCGAGAACAGTGTCTTATAAAGACTGATAAATATTTTATTGTGCATTATTCTGCCTGTAAGGATACTTTTTTGATTTTTTTATTAAGATAAAATGTACTTTATTATGCCATTATCAGTTAACTATGCACTTGTTTACAGTTAACTATGCTTTTTGCAGGTACCAGATCTAAAGCGAGAACAATGCCTTATTAAGTCTAACAAATCTTCTATTATGCATTTATTTATGGCTAATGATTTTCACAAATTCCACATCTGGAACTAGCAATACATTTGGTCAAGGTTAATACTGTATAATGGAAGGAAAAAACTGCTTAACACAACAAATGTTTCAACGGTGAAGCCCAATGTATTCATTTATTGCTGTGGCACATTTTACTAAAAAAAAAAAAAAAAATTGCTTCTTTTGCACCACCAACACACCAACACACCAACAATACTACTTTCACAACAAAATGGATAGACATGGGAGATGTCCATAACCTAAACTATGCTACCAATTTAAAGAAATAAGGTGACCAATCATTTATGGATGAAAAGACTACTCCTATTTGGCTTTCATAACAGGTAAGTCATTGAAGGCAACACTGTGGGGGTAAATCTCCCAAAGCCAACATAACAAAAAATCTAAAGTTTGTACAACAACAACAACAAAAAAGGTAAAATTTACAAAAATAGAAATCACCTAAAACAGGTGATTGAACATTAAAGTTCAACATAAATATTACATAGATTTTAATTTCATTAAACATGAACATGTAACATTTCACATTTGTATCAACAGCTTCCTTGCCTTCTTAAGTGCTTGCACTTTACTCTGAATATCTGGGTCCACACGGATGCCCAGCAAACATTTCCAAATGTGACGAGGTGATATTGACTGGGGAAGCTGTAGTTCCCCCCCCCTAGATTGAGCCCGACTACGCCACCCTGAGGAAGTACTAGGAAATTACCACCCAGGGACCACACAAGAGCCCCAACACGGACCCCCACACAAGTTCGTATGCAACAATCAGCAGACGTGGATTCTGGTACGAAAAAATATATTTATTGAGTTACCAGGTACAAATTACTAAAATAAATCACTGGATCCCCCCCACACACACACACTCACACTCAGTCACCCACACAGGCCACACCCACACACCCAAGACGTTATATGAAATTGCAACACAAAGTATGTAGGACACAATACAGCATCCTTCAAACAAAGAGCAGGTACGCCCGGAGGAAGATGGTCAACCCCTGTGAAAGCCTTGGTCAAGTATGCACACACATATATACACACACTAAATGAGGGTGAGCTAAGGCACTCACTGTCAGGAACCACACCTTGGTGACACAGCACTGCACTGCACTACACTGCACGGCACCCCACGCAACTGGGCCACTACACTGGGCAACGATCTCCCTCAGGGACTGTCTGCACCTGTTAAATAAAAGCAATAAAAAGAACAGGTGTCTAGCAGGCCTGCCACTCAACCCACACAGACACAAACAGACTACACCAACAAAATTAACAAATACCAAACAAAAACTGCACCAACAAAATTAAAGAATACCAAACCAAACAAATAAACACCAAAAGGCCTATGAGCAGTTGAAACAGGCAGTATAAAACCAGATGCAACGAATGTAACTGCTGGTGCAATATAGGCCTCAGCACATGGCTAACACAAAGAGAAAAACAAAAGAACACATCAGCACATCCAACGAAGAAACAATGAAACAATATTACAGAAAAGAAAAAAAACACAATATAACATCAGTCGCGCTCTCACCACGACGTACATACAACAGCATTCATCCAAATTACAGACAGATACACCTCGCTAAAAGCAGCCAACAAACACCACGCACACACACACAATTAGCGACGGACTAGTGGGGCGACGAGTCACCCAATCGCAACTTTGCCCACAGGGCAGCACGGCGACGGGAGCGTTCAGCGGGGACAAAGCAGCAACACCCACAGAGATAGCTTGGGGGGTCCTCGGCTACACAAGCGTGCCTACAACGCAGAGCACAAATTAAAACACGGGCCATAGAGCTAGCTCTACCTGACTGGCGAAGAGTTAAAATGTTATACTCACGTTCAGAGGTAGTTGAAAGGAACGCAATACAGCCCGGCGAGTCGGAGGAACTCACAACGCAGGCTGACTAGGAAGAGAGCCAAACTCCGCAGGGAGCACGGTAGAGACAAGACTAGTAACCAGATAAACCAGGAAAACAGCAACCAAGTGCGCTCAGAAGACAGGCACAGAACAGGACGGAGCTAAAAACACAACACCACCACATAAGTTCACAGCAAAAGAAATAGAATGCCAAGCCACCAAAATAAGAGGGTACCTACCACCAAAATCTGCCCAAACCGCGAGGGATGAAGGAGAAAAGACCCGACAGCCACCAGCTATGCCTCTTAGCTCGTGAATGCCCGCGTCCAAGTCAAACTTACCAGCCGTGTAATCAGCTGAGTAATCAGCTGGCTAGGATCAATGACGTAGTCACGCCAGTAACGTGGGTAAGGCAAGGAATGCCAATACCCTCTTTGCTACACAAGGAAAACCAGCAACCTTCTGCTTTGAGGAATGCTGATCTTTGAATTCAGCAAACTTTGCAGGGGCAGTGATGGAAAGCTCTGCAATTGGTGCATTCAGTGTAATTGTGTTGTGATCTACAGGGGCGTATCCAGAACATTTTTACTGGGGTGGCCAAGATGACACACAAATATAGTCTGAGGTGGCCATGGAATTATATACACATAGAAATTTTGTATTTCTTAGACACAATTTCCTGCATTTTAACCAAATATGGAGAGCCACTATCTGCTTTAAAAAAAAAAAAAAAAACTTTTACGAAAGACTGAAAAATTTTTTTAAAAACAGGTGTTATATTTTAATGAGATTCATCCTGGGACAAGCAGAGCCTATCCTGCCTGCCCTAAGAGCACATCTATGATATACAGTATATAGAGTGAGACTAATAAGTATTTGATCCCTTGCTGATTTACTTTTTCCCCCTCAATGGAATACAAATCAGTTAAAATATTGGGGGAAAATGCGGAGATGAGGCTGTGTAGGACCTGCTGCTCTGGACTGTGAAATGTCTGTAAAATAGAAAGAATCATGATAAGCACTTGCTTCAGTTTTTACAAGGTTTTATTCAAAATGACAAGTTGCAAAGTGAATACGTGGTACATATTTCAATGTTGCTTAAAATAGAAGGAAATCATGGAGCAGCATGTACATTAGTAGGCTCTCTGACATCAGTGTCACCTATTGACATGCTAGTACCTGAAGCGGTGAAAATAAAAACCATTATATTACATGCATAGACTGAATGTGGACAGTTTAGTGTCACATATTGTCCTTGATATTGTATTGAGATTTTTTATGTTTAGGTCTGGCATTTTCTATGTATTCACACTTAAATCCTTGTTTTCTTTTAATTTGCCAAGCTTTCGGTCTGCTGACTTTCCTCAATACATTGATCACAGTTTTTGTTTGACACCTTTTAATCAAGACTGCGGTGTAATCCGGTTAAATACTATGTATTCACATAGAAAAATCATACACAATTGTACATTTTTTTTACAGTAAAATAACTAAGTATGAGAGAGTACACAACAACTTCAAGTAACACATTCATGAATGACTTCTGAACCTGACATACCATGCTTAGTAGGTGGAGTTCCAGACAATACTGGTTCACATTCAGTCTCCTCCTCCTCCTCCAAGTGTGGCTGGTGAACTGTGGGAATACAAGGATGGTTTAATAACAGATAAATAGACAGACACACAGACAGACAGACAGGCAGGCGCGTGCACACACACATACATACAAATCTTAAGTTATTCATCATCTTCTGTCAGCTGTTTAAATTGTGTGTGTAGTATTTCAGACAGATGTAACTGTAATTCAAACTTTCCATACATAACCTACCATCTTGTATTGGAAGAGTGGACTGCATTGTGTGGGCCTCTGCACTGCTGCTGGTAGAAGCTGTAGCTGACTGAGTCTTTTCTTTTTTTTAGAAAGAAGCTCTGAATGTCTTTTGTTCTCTTCATATTCTCTTAATATCCCTGCATAAAATGTAATTCAATCACTCAATCATGCAACCAATCAATCATTCAATCAACTCATTTCTTAGCTGTAATTATAATATCAACAGGGATCATTGTCGAATTGATTTTAAAATCAGTGTAAAATTTAAGGTGTTCTTGTGGTTCTGGGACCCCTTAGATAACAACTTTGACTTCAATGAATCACCAACAATGTTATAATTCCAAATGAGTCGCCGTCGGTCTGCAAGACAATATTACTGCTGTGGACAGTGTCAGATTCTAAAGCCGTGGCATTATGGTTTTAACAAATAAATGACATGACGTGAATTTGTATTATGAACGCACTCACTGCTGTATCATGAGTTTGTGTGGATGACGATTTATTTTCGTTACGTTTGAACAGCAGGATTAGGACATATTGATACATTTGTGGTCAGATATGTACAGCAAGTTTAGCTATGAGTAGAGTCGCACTCTGAAGTAGACTAGCACAGGGAGCTGAGGTGATCTGGACTTAAATGATTTACTCCAACTTTACTTAATCTCTACTTCTTCAAATGGTTTGAAGAAACGGACAAGAATCTCCTCACTGTCAAAGTCACCACAACTTCAGAGTCCAGCTTACTTCAAGCAGTTCACTTCATGTGCTAGGTTTCGAGATACAGGCTCTACCCAGCAAACATGCCCATGTGGGCCCACAGTGGGCAAGTGTGGGTTTACTGTGGGGGAGTGCGGGCAGGGCAAACCCACAGTAATCCCTAATGGGTCCCTAATGGGGTAGCCCATGTGGGACCCACAGTTGTTTTTCCCTTTTGGGCCCCACTTAGGGCTACCTGCGGGCAAGCCCACTGTGGGCTTGCCCATACTTAGCCCACATCTACCCCGTAGGGGTAGCCCATGTGGGACCCACAGTTGTTTTTCCCTTTGGGGCCCCACTTAGGGCTACCTGCCGGCAAGCCCACTGTGGGCTTGCCCATACTTAGCCCACATCTACCCCATAGGGGTAGCCCATGCGGGACCCAAAGCTTATTTCCCCTTGTGACCCCACTTAGGGCTACCTGCGGGCAAGCGGGCAAACATTCAATAAAACATTATAGTTATAGTTTACATTACATTTTACACAGTGGCGGCTGGTACATAATACACTGCTCATTTAACCTGAGGACACACTTTTTCACGTATTTTAACAAACTGTTTATTTCGAGTGTTTAACCAGAATGCTACGGCACTGTATTTTGGAATTTATTACCATAATGTTAATGTTAACATCTTCGATATTCGGCTTCACTCTGCCACGCGACGCATATCTGCTACCAGGAATCTCCTCGCGCTTGTATGGTTTAAACAAATGTATAACGTTCCGCTTGAATTCGTTGGTGTTTGACAGTTGTGGCGGTCGGTCAGATAGAGAAGAAAAGCGTTTGTTTATTGTAATTATTAGTTGAAATTTTATTAGTAGCTGAAATTTAATTAATAGTGAAAATATTACGTCGAGATTTAGAGTAGGATTTGCTCGTGTTTGTTTTTTTATATAGGCTATAGTTTAGTGTACTTTAGCTGTTCCGGAATTAAAGACATTGGTGGCATTAAAGGTAAGTAGCCTTCTCAGTACTAGAAAGCTAAAGACTATATATTTTTTAAAAAAACAAACTACGGTAGTTTTACGAGATATGTTTATGACAACTAAAACTAAAGCTGCTACATTAAAAGGTATATCTAACGTCTTATTGAACACGGTTCGTTGGATCCCATTAGCCTACATCATACGCCTGGCAACTAGCCTTCTTTTTTTGTTAGCGACAAAGGCTCATTCGAACTGCAATCATAGCCAATTAACAGGATATTCGCCGGTGTGTTATTATTAAAATATACTTTCCAAAGCTTTCTTCGCATTAACAGAATAATGTTTCTGTTCGTTGGTTAACCAAACGAAAATACATTCAGAAATTGCATTACATCAGGTGTTCCCAAATATGACATCACCATTCTTAATGTAATAAACTATGAGTATCAAAGCTCTCAAACGTTCTTAACCCGTTTAACATTTCATCAAGACCTTATCCATTCTAATTATGAACTTTATTTAGTTATGCTATGTATTATAAGACCTATTTATTACTGATGGATATTAAATGCTCATAGGGCTACACTTAAAACTAAAATGTTTGCCTTTTTCTGTTGTATTGCTTTTAGATGCAGTGCAAGATGGAGGCAGGGATAAAGATGGAGGCAGGATCCAAAGATCAGAAAATCAAAACAAATAAAATTATTTATAATTACATGATTTCTGTTTAAATTGTATTACTGAACAGCTTGTGCTATGGGTATTGCATAGAGGTGCATGTGGGCTGTGGTGTGGGTTAAGGGGTGGGGGGTAAGGGTGGCAGCTGTGGGTTTACTGGGGGTAGAGTGTGGGCAGGTGTGGGGTTTCTGAGGGTAGTGTGGGTTTGCCCACAGGGCCCGCAGCCCACAGTGGGCCTGAACTATAGCCCGCAATGGCCCCACTGTGGGCCCATAAGGGGCCCATAATTAGCCCACTCAGCAAAATGTGGGCAAGCCCACACTCTGCCCAAACTGTGGGTTTGCCCACAGGGGCCCCGCCAGGGTCCATCAGTGTGGGGCCCACATGTGCCCACCATTTCACGACGGTAATGGGGCCCACAGTGGGCAGTCCACAGTGGGCCCGAACTATAGCCCGCAGTGGCCCCACTGTGGGCCCACATGGGCTTGTTTGCTGGGTACTAGTCTACTGCAGTCTGTATCGTACTCGTGAAAGTAGCTAATGGGCTACTACCATTTCGAGAAATGTATGCTACTCCTGTCCTGAACGGTTTCATATTCAATTTATCCTGTTAACAACAACAAAAAAGAAACTGACGTTAACGTTACTAACTTGGCTTGCAGGCTGCGGCTACAGTGTAGTACAGTAGAGCACAAGTTAACTAGTGTAGTGTAGGCTTTTAGCTGTTCCTGCTACTAACATAAAGTTCGTTAAATAAAGTTTTCCTACACATTATTCAGAGCAAATTACGACATGATAATTATTCATTAAATCATTAAATTACCATACCTCATTGACTGAATCCTGATGTATCCAGTTAATGGATGCGGTCTCTCTTTCGCGGGAGCTGCAGGTGACAGGCAGTGTTCATCTCGCACAGTTGCCAGATCTTGAACGATAAATAAGCGACTGCCACCCAGACCTGTGTAACTTCTCTGTTGTGCAATGTTGATGGGATAATTCAAATAAACCAACGACGGCGTGTCTCACAATGGATTTATTTCTGCATTCACAAAAATAAACATTCAGTGTTGGTAATGGCAATCGCGACTGCACTGAAATCTCCAGCAGAATAAAGGTCTGACTGGCTGAAGTTTAACTTAAAAATCAAAACAAGGCTTTATTCAGAGCCTTTTTATAATAAGGGAACTTAGGAAACATGCAAAATAAATGACATACACGTACACTACAGAGTTGACTTGTCCACTAGTGATCGTATAGATTTTATGCAACAACGAGAGTTCTTATCTCTCAACCTTAACACATACTTAAACAGTTACCTTATGTTTTTAACAACGTACCTGCATTCACAAAAATAAACATTCAGTGTTGGGAATGGCAATCGCGACTGCACTGAAATCTACGAAGAAACGTAAAGCGAAGTCAAGAAAGGTATTCTCCCAATAGCGCATTGTTAACATAATGTGGTTCCCTCCAAAACAGAATGTATCTTAAATAAAACATTAACTGATCACTTCTACAGCGGTACTTTCCAAAGGTATCTGTTATACACCTGTTACAGACACACATACATCCAAAGCTTTACAATTAAATGCATTCTTTTATTTAGAAAATAAAGTTATTCGGTGAGCGCTTTCAAACACAACTTACCTCCAGCAGAATAAAGGTCTGACTGGAGTACGGAAAGCGCAAGAGGTCAAAAAATACTCAGGTGCAAAAGTAAATTACGGTTGCAGCCGCGAAGCCTTATTTAATCTGGAGTGAATGGGTACGACTTGAAAATAGTGAACTAGTATATACAATAATTTTGAAGGAATTCAATCAATCTAAATAGGGTTCTTTTTAACTCTGTTACACCTGCATGGGGCTGGAGGCGACACGCGCAGTGCTCATCTCGTGTCTACTAACCCCTCAGTGTCACTCGAAAAACTTCCGCTGATCAGAAATCAGCTCTCTGCAGCATCATTGACTTGACAGTGTTTCTCTTGTTTGTTGTGTTGACGAACTTGATAAATTACCTGTCGGATCTAGGGTGGCCATCGGGGTGGCCAATGACATTTCAGTGGTGGCACTGGCCACCCCCTAGAGTCGCCACTGTTAGGTAGGTAGGTGTATGTGTGTGTCTGTGTGTGTGAGTGTGATGGCAAGACAATCTAGTGTGTGGCAGGTCTTTATCCAGACGGGAGGAGCTTTTCGGTGGAGGAGACCGATCTGCTCGTGCGTGAAGTAAAAGCGCGTGAGTAGTTAATATTCGGGGATGGAAAGAATTCCCCCAAACCTCCGCGGGTCATAGAAGTATGGGAGGAAATATCTTCAATAATTGTGTCCTCCTTTGGCAAGAAGAGAACTTTCGAACAGTACCCAAAGCGGTACAACAACGTTAGAAGACGTGAAACAAAAGCTTTAAAGTCAAAGGAAACATCGAAAATAAAAGGTGGAGGTCCATCAAACCATTAGTCCACTAGTTTTCTTTTTGATGATTAGTCCATTTCATTTCTTACAACTTGCCACGCTGTTTAATAAATAAACTGCAGAGCATTGCAATTGCTGTTTATTTAAAATACAAAAGAAACTGCAGAACATTGCTATAAACTGCAAAACATTGCTATACTCTTATTATTTGTGCCTGTTTGCTTACTAAAACATAAAAAATACATGGCTATACAGGCTATACATGTTGCAACTTTTCTGCCAGTTCAGCTCGCCTCTCTGGGGCAGCAGCAGGTACATCGGGGTTCAACGCGCTGTGCGCCGAAAGCGGTACAACAACGTTAGAAGACGGGAAACAAAGCCTTAACCTCAAAGGAAACATAAAAAATAAACGGAAGGTATAGGCCCATCAAACCATTAGTCCACTAGTTTTCTTTTTGATGATTTGTCCATATTATTTCTTACAACTTGCCACGCTGTTTATTTAAAACGACAAAACAAATCGTAAATAAACTGCAGAACATTGCAATCGCTGTTTATTTAAAACGACAAAAGAAATTGTAAATAAACTGCAGAACATTGCTATAAACTGCACAACATTGCTATAGGCCTATTCTCATTATTTGTGCATGTTTGCTTACTAAAACATACAAATACATAGCGATACAGGCTATACATGTTGCAACTTTTCTGCCAGTTCAGCTCGCCTCTCTGGCGCAGCAGCAGGTACATCGGGGTTCAAAGCGTTGTGCGCCTCTAAAATAGCTTTTCAACAATGCGCCAGTGACGAAAAAGCACCTTTTTATTAATTAAAAGCGCAAATGGTTTATACGTCCTCATAATAGCATCTGGTGCGCTTTGCGCCAGACCACACCTGTTCTTTTCGCTGACCCGCCCGTCACGGCGCAATGTCATCTGCTATCTAGACAACGTGATTTTTTGCTTGAAAAAATGAACGATGCGCTGGCACAGAATAGCAATGACAGCATGCGCATGTCGCGAATGTATGGCAAGCCAAAGTGTTCACATTTACGCCTGTTTTTAACGCCTTAAATAAGGAATGCCCGTAAAAAACGCCGTTTTTTCGAGCATTTTACGCCGTATTTTACGCCGTTTTTCTATTTATATTACACCGTTAAATACGCCGTTTTCTTTGCTTATTTGACGCGTATTATAGGTTTATTTGACGCGTGCTGTAAGCTTATTTGACGCGTCAAAGATTCTTATTTAACGCGTCAAATTCTTGTAGAACGCGTTCTAATGATTCTTATTTAACGCGTCAAATTCTTGTAGAACGCGTTCTAATGATAATGATATCCTCCCTCTGGTTTTCCCAGTCAATGAATTTAAAGTGCCTTCAGCCAATCACTAACCGAAACAAACAGACCTGGGGTGCGTTTCTCGAACAGCTAGCTAAGTTAGCCTTGTACTACCATTGTACAATGGAAGTATCTACAATGGTAGTGGCGAGATCCTTCCGTTTCGCACAATGCGCCGCGGCAAAATAGGGCCCTGTGTGTGTCTGTGTGTGTGTGATGGCAGGACGATCTAGTGTGTGTGTCTATTTGTGTGTGTGTGTGTGTTTGCCCATGAGTAAGTGTGTGTTGGTGGATGTGGTGTGTTTGTGTGTGTGTGTGTGTGTGTGTGTGATAGCATGATGGTGTAGTGTGTGTGTGTGTGTGTGTGATAGCATAGAAGTGTGTGATGGCAAGATGATCTAGTGTGTGTGTGTCTATGTTTGTGTGTGTGTGTCCATGAGTAAGTGTGTGTTGGTGGCTGTGGTGTGTGTGTGTGTGTGTGTGATAGCATAGAAGTGTGTGATGACATTATGGGTGTAGTGTGTGTGTGTGTGTGTGTAGGTAGGTAGGTGTATGTGTGTGTCTGTCTGTGTGTGTGTGTGTGTGATAGCAAGATGATCTAGTGTGTGTGTCTATATTTGTGTGTGTGTGTCCATGAGTAAGTGTGTGTGTGTGTGTGTGTGTGTGTGTGTGTGTGTGTGTGTGTGTGATGGCAAGACGATCTAGTGAGTGTGTGTGTGTGTGTGTGTTTGTGTGTGTGTGATAGCATAGAAATGTGTGATGACATTAAGGTGTAGTGTGTGTGTGTGTTTGACAGAGAGACAGAGAGAGAGAGATAGCATGGTGATGATGATGATGGTGTGTGTGTGTGTGTGTGTGTGTGTGTGTGTTTTTGTGTGTGTGATGGCAAGATGATCTAGTGGGTGTCTGTGTTTGTGTGTGTGTGTCCATGAGTAAGTGTGTGTTGGTGTGTGGTGTGTGTGTGTGTGTGTGTGTTTAGGTAGGTAGGTGTATGTGTGTGTCTGTGTGTGTGAGTGTGATGGCAAGACAATCTAGTGTGTGGTAGGTGTGTGTGTGTGTGTGTGTGTGTGTGTGTGTGTAGGTAGGTAGGTGTATGTGTGTGTGTGTGTGTCTATGTTTATGTGTGTGTGTCCATGAGTAAGTGCGTGTTGGTGTTTGTGTGTGTGATAGCATAGAAGTTTGTGATAATATTATGGTGTAGTGTGTGTGTGTGTGTGTGTGTGAGAGAGAGAGAGAGGGAGAGAGAGAGAGATAGCATGACGATGATAATGATGTTTGTGTGTGTGTGTTCATGAGTGTGTGTTGGTGGGTGTGGTGTGTGTGTGTTTGTGTGTGTTTGTGTGTGTGTGTCCATAAGTAAGTGTGTGTTGGTGGGTGTGGTGTGTGTGTGTGTGTGTGTGTCTGTGTGTGTGTGATAGCATAGAAGTGTGTGATGACATTATGTTGTAGTGTGTGTGTGTGTGTGTGTGTGTGTGTGTGAGTGAGAGAGAGAGAGAGAGACAGAGAGAGATAGCATGATGGTGGTGTGTGTGTGTGTGTGTGTGTGTGTAGGTAGGTAGATGTGTCTGTGTGTTTGTGTGTGTGTGTGTGTGTGTGTGTGTGTGTGTGTGTGTGTGTGTGTGTGATGGCAAGATGATCTAGTGTGTGTCCATGAGTAAGTGTTTGTTGGTGGGTGTGGTGTGTGTGTGTGTGTGTGTGTGTGTGTGTAGGTAGATAGGTGTATGTGTGTGTGTGTGTGTGTGTGTGTGTGTGTGTGTGTATGTGTGATGGCAAGACGATCTATAATAATAATAATAATAATAATAACCTTTACTTGTATAGCACAGTTCATACATACAAGATGCAGCTCAAAGTGCTTCACAGTTTGGCAAGGTTACAAACAAAACAGCATTAGCCACAACAACGCAATGCCCCTTTGATGCAGGCTCTTGCGTGAGCACATGCAAAAGTCCGTAGGGGCAACAGGGGTGAGGAAAAACTCCCTGAATTGTATGTGGTTGAATCAAACCGGGAAAAAAAAAGGAAGAAACCTCAGGCAGAACCGCGTCCCCTAGGGAAGCCCTTCTGCCGGGGCTGTGGTAGACTGGGGGTGGGTGGTAGTCGGGACGTTGATTGGGTGAATTGTAGCAGGTGACTGCCGTTAGACTGCTCGTGGGGGTGAAGTAGTGGTTGCTGTGGGTCTGTTTGGGTGGAGGGTGAAAAGGGGGACTTTGGAGGGGGGGAGGCGTTGTGCGACTGCTGTTGGTCTGGGTGCTTGGGGATGGGGATGGGGGGGGGGGGGGGATGGAGATTGGATATTATTATTGTTATTATTATTATTATTATATTACTATTAGTCTATTTGAGGGAGAGTGTAGTAGTCGAGAACTTAATTATGTTTTTTTTATTATCGTTAAGGTACATCACATACTAATAGTGTCCCATTCCACCAAGAACAAGCAGCAATGATGAGTGAAAGCATTTGTCACTGGCAGCACCCTGAAATCACCAACTCACCCTGAAAAAATGGTCAAGGTCATTAATGTATTTATTTCATTACCAAGCATCACCAACTTATGCCCCCCTCCCCCACCACCCCTATTTTGTATATTTGATCTGTAGCACAAACACTTTCCCATTAATCACCTTTGAACTAAATGATAAGCATTTGCCACAAATCCCTATGTGGCAAGTGTGTTTGAAATCTACTCAGCTTAGTATTTATTGTCCAACAGTATCTTGCACCTTTTTGGTTACACAACTACATTATGTACATAAAAAGCTGCCTTCTTAGTGAAGGTTAATGCACACATTCAAGAAACAGGTTCAAAAGTCAAATTTAATGAATTGGTTAAAAAAACAGTTGTAAGCAATTCCTTTAGTATTCTGTCGGCATAGGGAATTGTCCGTCCAATATCTTCTTGCCAAAGCAACATGTTCATGTCATTTGCCACCTTTTCCCTGTGCAGCAGTGTCAGTGTACAGTTAGGCTACATCAGGTTTAGGGCTGCAGTGATTTCTGCTAACCACCAGATGGCACCGTGCTATCAGCCCCTGATGCTCTAATGCTTCGAAAAGTTTTCAGACACAATCAGGAAAAAGCTTCAAAGGCTTCACGAGGCTTCGTTTGCCCATCACTCTAAGAGAACACTGAATACCTACCGACTTTCCACTACGCAGCTGGTCAGTAGGACAAATCTCCAACCATGTGCGCTAAGGACCCAAGAAATGGCATAATTGTGTTGTGCGCATGCGCAGCGAGCATTGGTGGGCTGTCTCCAACGAAAGTATTCCAGGACACCTGGACCACACCCTGTCGTGACGAAATCGAACGTTAAACTTTGTGGCGTAGCAGTTCCCCCCTTTTCTAAACTGGAGTCGGACAATAAACCTAAGTTTAACTGAGCACTACAATCTAGGCCTACCACAACATATGTGCTTCGTGGTGAGTATCATGTAATATGTATGTTGTATAACTTTATTGTAGGCATAACGAACATGTGCCTAGCAGAGAGGTTTGTAAAACGAACGAAGGCATGCGAAATGGCGCCTCGGTGTTCTGTGGACAGCTGAAACATCGACAATCTCGCAATAAGTATTTTGTCGCTGCCTAACTACGTAGGCTATCTGCTGTTTCCCTTCGGGTGAATTTCATGACATCCAAAATGAACGAGCGATTTGAAAACGGTGCTGATCGGCTGACGAGGCGATCTGTGAAGCCAGTTTTCAAACGCGAATGTAACAGGCTGCGCATTGGGTCTCGAGTCGTTAAATAGGCTAGTTGTCTTCTTGTTATTTAGAAACAGTGGATTGTAGGCTGTTTTTTGTTACATTGCGATTATGTTGCTAGCAACTGAACATAACCTGCAAAGAAGAGTGTTTTATAAATTCTTCGAAATACAGGAATATACAAAATGGCGTCAAGTTCAACGCTGATGAACGCAGGTCTTTGGAGGGCGGAGCATATTTTAGACGGGGAAAAAATCTGAGAAAGTCCTTCAGAAAAAAGGTCTAGCGGCAAATTTGAGGAAAAGTCGGTAAACGTGCTATTTCCCATAATTTGAGGGTGCTGATTCCAAATATGTTGTTTACCAAGCTGAAATTTGCATTTTAAACCTGCTAATTAGCATAATAGCATGGCAGTCATACTAGACGAATAAAGATTTTTGTTTGAGTGATAACTTTTGAAAGGGTTAATGGATTGTCACCAAATCTTGTATGCTGCTGCCTAGGCATGTGTACATGAATTGACTAGATTTTGGAAGCCAACCGTTTCAAGATGGCCGACTTTTAAGATGGCCGACTTGGAAAAAAAAAATCAAACCATCAAGTCCCAAATTAATATTAAAATTACAAGGCTTACCACTTAAAATCCAGCTTTGTAAACACAATATTCAGACTCAGCACCCTCAAATTATGTAAATAAAACTGATTTACCGACTTTTCCTCCCATTTGACACTTGAAAATTGTACTAGTCTTGATGGGCAAAAATCTCGGAAATGCCTTCAGAAAAAGGGTCTAACAGCAAATTTGAGCAAAAGTCGTTACACATGTACTTTGCCAATTTCAAATATTTTGTTAACCAAGCAGAGTGAGTTTTAAGTGTGTTAATTCACATAGCAGTAGGAATAACAATGACATCGCAGTAACAACATAGCAGTAGCAACAATAGCATAGCAATCATAGCAGGCGAATTAAATTATCTTTAGTTGAACACAACTTCTAAAAAAGTACAGTAAACAAATAGCATAATGTAAAAACACAATATTAATGTTATAACAAAATGCAGAAATCACCACATGATCCTTGATTAGCATTAAAGTAAAGACAAGTCACTTTTTAAAGCTTGGGTTTTTCATTTCATTCATTTGATGAACAGAACTAAAACAAGTTTCCAACATAAATGCTTCAGTTGGACTCTAGATGACTGGAGATTTTCATTTCAGCAAGTCATTAGTCACAGTTTGCCATCATCAGCATCAGCAATAGTCTACTGTTTCATTGAAATATTGTGACATATTACATGTCACAGACATGCTCTATTGTCATTTCTTTGGTAGTGGATAATGGAAGGGCGTGCTTGTTTGAGTGCTCCCATACCTGGTCCTTCTGGAGATTGTATAATTTTTCAGAAAACAAAAAAAGATACAATTTACAGAGGAACAGCACAAGGCCTTCAGTCACTTCAGGCATCAGCCAAAGAAAGACAAAAAAATCAAGATGACTGTAATATCGATGCAATCCACAGGATTTTGAACAGACAGACTGGG
The DNA here is from genome assembly GCA_030347295.1 of Setipinna tenuifilis. Taxonomy (NCBI): domain Eukaryota; kingdom Metazoa; phylum Chordata; class Actinopteri; order Clupeiformes; family Engraulidae; genus Setipinna; species Setipinna tenuifilis. Next base: position 107,873 of record JAQKPU010000025.1, read on the forward strand.
GATGAAGGGGAACTTAATTGGCATAAAGGCTGTTTCACAATGTTTACTGAATACAATGGTGACCTTAACCTGCTGTATGATACCATATGCTCTTACATCACATTCTGTGCTGATAGTGTAATTTCCACCAAACAAATTAAGATCTTTGCAAACAACAAGCCATGGATAACCAAAGACGTTAAGACCTGTCTCAATCTGAAGAAGATTGCATTTATCCAAGGTGACCAGCAGAAAGTTAAAGAACTGAAGAAGGAGCTAAAGCAGAAGACCAAGTTGGCCAAGCTCAACTACAAAAACAAAATGGAGGAGAATTTCATCAGTGGAGATATAAGGCATGCATGGAGGAGCCTAAACACCATGATGGGCAGAAATAAGAACACTGCCGCAGTACAATGCCCAGACCCTGCTGCCTTTGCTGAAGAACTCAACATCTTCTATGCCAGATTCAACAACACGAATACTGTGGAGGAAATGGACACTCTCCTATACCCCCCAGAATCTATCTGCATAGAAGAGAACCGGGTTATTTCCATCCTTTCCCATCTCCATTCCTCCAAAGCTCCTGGACCTGATGGGCTGAAGGGTAGGATACTGAAGGAGTGTGCGAGTCAGCTGGGTGGTGTGATGACGAAGATCTTTCAGCTTTTCCTGGATGCCAGTTTTGTTCCCAGGGCGTGGAAGGAGACTACCATCATCCCTGTTCCCAAAAAGCCCAGTGCTAAAGCCCTGAATGACTTCAGACCAGTGGCACTCACCTCTATCCTCTGCAAATGCATGGAGAGAGTTGTTGCAGGAGAGCTCACCACCAACATCGGTGAGAGTCTGGATCCACTGCAGTTTGCCTACAAACCAAAACGAGGTGTGGAGGACGCTACACTACATCTACTAGATACCGTCACAAAGCACCTGGACTCCCAGAACTCCTTGGTCAGGATCCTATTCATGGACTTCTCATCAGCATTTAATACTGTTAACACCAACACACTCCTGCATCGCCTTCAGCAGCTTCAGGTCAACCCAGCACTGACACTATGGATCAAGGAGTTTTTAAAGGACAGACCCCAGCATGTAAAGGTCCAGGGTGTAACATCTTCCAACATCATCCTTAACACTGGGGTCCCACAGGGTTGTGTCTTGTCTCCCATCTTGTTCTCAATATACACCAATGAGATTACGTGCAACATCAATGGTTTCAAGCTATTTAAATATGCAGATGATCTGGCCTTGGTGGCCAAACTGACGGATCAAAGCACCCTCTCCAAGTACACACAATACATAAATGAAATGGCCCTGTGGTTCAAAGAAAGCTCACTGCATTTAAACATCAGCAAAACTAAAGAACTGTGTTGCCATAGGAGGAGGGCACCTGACACCCCTCATCCACTTTCCTCACCTTTGATCCTGGAAGGGCAAGTAGTTGAACAGGTGGAGAAGTTCAAATACCTCGGCACAGAGATCGACCAACGCCTGTCCTTTAGCCAGCATGCAGATGGGGTTTACAAGAAAGGACAACAACGCATGTGTCTCCTGAGGAAACTTAACACCTTCTATGTCAGTAAATACATTTTGTCAACTGCCTATCAATCTCTGGTGGAATCCATCATCACCTGCAACATTACGTCCTGGTATGGCTTCCTCTCAAACAAAAGCAAAAACAAACTTAATAGAATTACTAAGCAAGCAAGCAAGCTAATAGGAATTCCCCAGAAAGAGCTGAACCATCTATTTATCCAGACAGTGGAAAGAAAGACCAACTCAATCCTCTTAGATCCCTCCTATCCACTCCATCCTTGTTTTGACCTACTTCCTTCTGGCAGAAGATTCAGAATGCCTTTGGCCAGGAAAGCTATCTACAAAAAATCATTCATCCCCATAGCTATACACACACAGAACACTCATTCCTCAAATGACTCACACAAATAACACACACACACACACACACACAAATATACATATCCAAGCCTTCAATCAAAAGAAGATTTTCTAATATGGCAACATATTAGACAATAAAACTTTTTGAATCTTGAATCTTGAATCTGGTCAAACTTCTTTGCTTTGGAGAAGAATAAGGAAGACCTCGCTCAATTTCTGTCCGAAGAATTATTGGCTCAGGCTCCAGCCAACAAGATTATCATTGCTGCTGGAGGGTTCAAAGAGGAGAATACAGCAAAGTGTTCTAATTCAGAAGTTGACATCACAGCTCTTCAGGGCTACCACGAGGAAGCAGACACAAGAATTGTCCTCCACTGTGTGCATTCAAATGCAGAATTTCTTGTTGTCTCCAGTCAAGATACTGATGTACTACTCCTGTTAATTGCACATTTTGACAAGATGCAGTGTAAGCAATTGTGGATGAGAATGGGAACATCTAAGAAGCCAAGACATATTCCCATACACACAGTGCGTGAGTCTCTGAGGGGGCAGCTTCCCAATATTGAGAATCTTCTCTCTTTCCATGCAATAACAGGCTGTGATACTGTCTCCTACTTTGCGGGACATAGCAAGAAAACAGCATGGAAAGCTTTCTTGGAGCAGCCTGCCCTCCTAGATGGAATTGGCCTGGGTGAACTGACAGAAACAACCATACAGTCTGCAGAGAAGTTCATTTGCCGTGTTTATGACACCAAAGATGTCAGCTGCAATGATGCAAGAGCCACGCTTTTCTCCAGATGTCGGGGACCTGAGGCTCTACCCCCTACAAGTGATGCTGCTCAGTGGCATATTAAAAGAGCACATTATCAAGCTCTAGTATGGACACAAGCATACAAAACAAATCCACTTCTGCCACCCATAGAGGAAATGGGATGGAGCGTCATCAATGGACGTCTGGAACCCAAACTGATGTCCATTGCAGCAATCCCCAAAAGCTGCAGCTTGATGGTTACCTGCAGATGCAGTCTTGGCTGTAAAACAAGCAAATGCAGTTGTCGCACTGCTGGCTTGTTCTGTGCAGGTGGCTGCAAATGTCAACGAAGTGAAAAGCATCCATGCCAGAATACTAGCAGTTCAGACTAGAAATACACACATTACATCAGGTAAGTTCTTTATCTAAACTTCTTATTTCATATTTTTCAGTGTTTAAAACAATTATCAAACACACCATAACATTATTTTTCTTTCCACAGTGACTTTGCATTGATGAGGACAATTCAAGTATCCATGGAGTTGGAGAGACTCTAAAGTTCTGTAAATAAATGTTTGTATGTGTTTGCTTTGTTTGCTTTGTTACTTTAGCCCAACTATTTTCAATAAATGTCATATTATGACTTCTGGTCTACCGTGTTTTTATTACCGTATTCCATGCAATATGATAAAAAAACAATTTGCTATGACTTATGCACTGTTGTAGCACTTAAATATGCAATTTGACCCCACGCTACATTGTTTAACTGATTACTTAAGTCTTAAGAAATAATGTAAAAAAAATGAAAAATCGTTTATCTCATTTTCATATGCAAATTAGAAGGCTTAAGACTAACGGTGCATGATAAACACAATATTCAGAATCAGCACCCTCAAATTATATAAAAAAACATGGTTTACCATCATTTCCTCAAAATTCTATGTTGTTTAACTGATTAGTTTAAGAAATAATAACACAAAAAATGAAGAAAACCATTTATCTCTATTTTGATATGCAAATTAGAAGGCTTAAAACTCAGAATTCAGCTTGGTAAACAAAATACTCTGAATCAGCACCCTCAAATAATGTAAAAAAACATGGTTTACCACCCTTTCTACAAAATGCTATGTTGTTTAACTGATTAGTTTAGAAATAATAATAAAAAATCGTTTATCTCATTTTAATATGCAAATTAGAAGGCTTAAATCTCAGAATTCAGCTTGGTAAACAAAATATTCAGAATCAACACCCTCAAATTATGTAAAAAAACATGGTTTACCAGCTTTTCCTCAAATTTGCCGCTAGAACTCTTCTTTTGAGAAAGTTGGAACAGTCTATTTTAGTTGACAAAAAATAGATTACACTGCATAAGCTATAGTATCTCAATACCAGCATTCCAGTTACAAACCCATCGTTGTCTGTCTGCATACGGTCTGGTCATATGACATGGTCACCCCCTTTTCATCAAGCCATGTGTTTGCGTGCGTGCCCAGGGCAGTTATCTCTCTAAGACTTTGGTCTTGGATGTCTTTGTCTAGAGCATTTTCTTTTGTTCTGCTCTGTAGAAATGAAATAACACCGGTGAACACAAACAAGTAATCCCCATGTAGTTACATTAATGCATGATGTATGCGGACACAAACAGCACCACACAACAAGTTCTGTGTGTCTCCAACTGCAGCTAGGATGAGTGTCTCTCAGGAGAGAGAGGAGGCTGGAGATCACAGTGAGACACTCAGACCAGAGTCTGCAGCACTGCACACCTGTGTGACCATCAACAACAAGGACACTGATGCTGTCTCAACAACACACTCTGATGCAGGGTGAGTTAAGATGCACTATCCACACACACACACACACAAGCGCACGCACGCACAGTGAAAGCAGAGTCATGCAGTTAAGTTTAGTTTAGTTAGCCAGCATTAGGTTCTAATCCTCATCATACATCAGAGGGGAAGTCTTCTTAACGCTACGCCGTTATGGACTTGGAAAAGTCCATAAACAGGGTCAAGGTTTTTTCCAGCCAAAAATAAAAAACACTTTTCAAAACTGTTTCAAAGTATCAGTAACATGCTGTTAATTACTGTTTGTTTACATTACACCACATACGAGGGTTGGGCGGTATCCAAATGCTGATACTGTTTCCATTACAGTGAATTTTGCTTCGCTGTCATTGACTTTGAATCAGGGCGAAATTTGCCTGATGGGACAAAGGCAGGGCGAAATGCAGTTGGCAGTTTAAATGAGAATGAGGTGATAACCAATTAGATCAGTGCATTATGTTTTTAGTGCATGACGCTTGCTGAAGAGGCGGGAGTTACAAAAAAACTCACACCAACATGGCACACACAAACGCACATATTTGGGTTAATTTGCTGTCCTGTGTTCCTTTATGTTTGTAGAGCACAGACACCCAGAGCTCCATCTCCAGTGCCCAGCTGTGTGTCTCTGAAGAGTGATGTGTCAGTGTTTGATAGGCCCAATTTCAGCAATGAACCAATCTCACCACATCCAAAGTGAGTGATTAGCTTGTAGATTTTATGTGAACTATTCAATTATTGCAATTTTATGTTATGCAACTGCACGTAAACACACACGCACACACACACACACACATGTATGGATTATGCAGCAGTAGTTAGTTCAGTATGGAGTTATCTCAGAATAAACCCAAAGAAATTTACACACACTCACAGACACTCTTACACATGCGTATTTACGCTTGCATGTACACACACACACACACACTATAATGAAGGTGTGTGTGTGTCACACATGTATTTTAAAAAAAACACATACACAGTGTTACAGTGTGTTGTATACACACAGTATATCCCTATTGCAAATGTGCCATCCTCTGCCATCTTTTAAACGGTGTCTTTTAGCAACAGGTAATTGTTACTTGCATTTCTTTCTCTTGTGATAATAACGGTCTCGCAATTGAAAATCTGCTGGTAATGCCTTTCATTACTGTGTGTCAGCAAAAACAGTACAGTACTGTAATTGCATTACTTTTGTAAGGTGTCACAACCAACACTGAATTGCACACACACACACACCAACTTTTATTACAGTGCCTGCAGTGTGTATGTGTGTGTATGTGTTTGCATGTATACATGCATAATTATGTGCAATTTGTGTTAATTTGCTGTCCTGTGTTCCCTTGTGTTTGTAGAGCACAGACACCCAGAGCTCCATCTCCAGTGCCCAGCTGTGTGTCTCTGAAGAGTGACTGGTCCATGTTTGATGGGCCCAATTTCAGCAATGATCCAGTCTCACCACATCCAAAGTGAGTGATTAGTTTGTAGATTTTATGTGAACTATTCAGTCATGCAAATGTTACCTTATGGAATAACACGCACACTAGGGCTGTAACGATATTGCATCGAATCGAGACACCGCGGTGCGCAGGCCCACGATGTTGTATCGCGACAGACAAGACAGAACCACGAAATGCCCTTCAAGGTTCTTTTTTTTAAATAATAAAAACGAATTGGGTGAACTACATGGACTGCTTATATCACGGCATATTAGGTAACTAGAAAGAAGCAATGAAGAAGAAGAACTGAAGCTGAAGAACTGAAGAACTGTTTCGCCTCGCCGGAGTTCAGAGTTCACGGTTCAGTAGCTAGCTTTATGCGTAGAGCCCCTGTCTGCTCCCGTGACTGCATCTCCCAAAACAATAAGGATTGCGTCAGGTTAAGAAATGTCTACATTCCTGGACCTTCGAGTTTAGGCTTACCCGACAGATACAGTAAGATAAAATAACTTCATGAATCATCCTCCCTGCTTTATTTCGTTGTGGAACGATGCAGGTGGAAAAACCTGACGCGCAAGCTTTACCAGTCATTGTAGAGCCTAGCAAAACTGCTGTACAAAGTTATCCTAGTAGTCCTATGTCTGTAATTATCGTATATTCACATTCACTTTAAAACTTACATCACTGAAATCCGAGACGGATAACTCTAGCTCTGACTCGGAGTTGACGCATAACGCCACTGCCTCCTCCAAAGTGAATAACCGGCGTCTTTTCGGCGCAGTCATTTTCTTGTTCTGGCTAGCTTTTCTGAGGTAAATGCAATAACAATATCTGCTACAAAATAAGATGTGGCACGAGAACGAGGGAATTGACAGTAATGTAAACAAACAAAGTGTAAACAAACATGGTCAATTGCCTACTTTAGCCAGCTATGAATATGCGCACGAACACAGAATTAGTCTGAGCCACAGCCAAGGGGACAGCGCTTAAAACATGACAATATCTCAAAATAATTTCATATAAACATATACATTTTAATACACAAATACATTCGTTATACTCTCATTGACTAGTGTGATTTGTATTTATAGTTCAGCAACGTCAGTTTTCGCAGTTACAGGTGTATTTTGTTGTCTGGCGCAATGGGAGAATATACGACGGCGTTAAAGGGCGCTATGGTAGTTATTGGGTTAATAAAATAAAAAATAAAATCATGTTTTTTAAAAAATAAATTAATTAATTAATAATATCGTGGGGTGTATCAAATCGTGGGTCAAATATCGTGATGCGTATCGAATCGTGAGTTAGGTGTATCGTTACAGCCCTAACGCACACGCACACACACACACACACACACAAAACTACATTGTGCAAATTTGACCACCTCGTAAAAAGACAGAAGAGATTTTTTTTTTTACATTTGTGTATTGTACATCATCACGGTGTTTTTTAACGGCTTGCACACATTTTCAAAGCTCTATGTGATTTTCTCAAAGCTCTACACACAAATTCAACTGTTGCTCACATAAAATGCAAAAAGCATCTTATCTCCTGCAAAGTAAAACAAACACAGTGTTTAAAATATTCTAAACACATCTCAAAAGCAAGCATTTGTCTCATGTCATAAATACATTTCTTATAGTGTTGCATACCTGTGTATATCATTTGCGCACTGTTGCTCTAACTCTAAAGCTGTTTTGTTTTTTATGGATGTTTTGATATATTGGCATATATAGTATGTCACAAAAGTGAGTACACCCCTAACATTTTTGTACTTTTTAAATTATATCTTTCCATGGGAGAAGTCTAAAGATATAATACTTTTCTACAAAGTAAAGTAGGCAGTGTACAGCTTATATAACAGTGCAAATTTGCTGTTCCCTCAAAATAACTCAACACACAACCATTAATGTCTAAACCACTGGCAACAAAAGTGAGTACACCCCTAAGTGAAAATGTCTGAATTGTGCCCAAAGTGTCAATATTTTGTGTGGCCACCATTATTTTCCAGCACTGCCTTAACTCTCTTGGGCATGGAGTTCAATAGAGCATCAGAAGCTGTCACTGGAATCCTCTTCCACTCCTACATGATGACATCACAGAGCTGACCTTGAGCTTGACACCTTGAGATCCTCCACCTTCCATTTGAGGATGCCCCACAGATGCTGAATTGGGTTCAGATCTGGGGACATGCTAGGCCAGTCCATCACCTTCACCCTCACCCAAGGTGTGGTCATCTTGGAGGTGTGCTTGGGGTCGTTACCATGTTGAAATACCGCCCTGCAGCCCAGTTTCAAAGGTGGGGCATCTTGCTCTGCTTCAGTATGTCACAGTACATATTGGCATTCATGATTCCCTTAATGAAGTGTAGGTCCCCAGTGCCGGCAGCACTCATACATCCCCAAACCATGACACTTCCTCCACCATGCCTGACTGTTAGCAGGACACAGTTGTCTTTGTAATTCTCACCTGGTTGCCACCACACAAGCTGACACCATCTGAACCAAATAAGTTCATTTTGGTCTCATCAGACCACAGGACATGGTTCCAGTAATCCATGCCCTTAGTCTGTTTGTCTTCAGCAAACTGTTTGCGGGCTGTCTTGTGCATCATCTTCAGAAGAGGCTTCCTTCTGGGACGACAGCCATGCAGACCAGTTTGATGCAGTGTGCAGCGTATGGTCTGCGCACTGACAGGCGGTCACCCTACCCTTTCAACCTCTGCAGCAATGCTGGCAGCACTCCTACGCTTATTTTGAAGACACAGCCTCCGGATATGATGCTGAGCACATGCACTCAACTTCTTTGGTCGACCATGGTGAGGCTTGTTCTTAGTCGAGCCTGTCCTCTTGAAGGGCTGTATGGTCTTGGCCACTGTGCTGCAGCTCAGTTTCAGAGTGTTGGCAATCTTCTTATAACCTAGGCCATCTTCATGTAAAGCAAGAATTTTCTTTTTTAAATCCCCTGAGTTCTTTTCCATGAGGTGCCATGTTGAACTTCCAATGACCAGTATGAGAGAGTGTGAGAGTGATAACACCAAATTTAACACAACATCTACCCATTTACACCTGAGACCTTGTAATCTAATGGATCACATGACACCAGGGAGGACAAATGGCTAATTGGGCACAATTTGGTCATTTTCACATAGGGGTGTACTCACTTTTGTTGACAGTGGTTTAGACATTAATGGTTGTGTGTTGAGTTATTTTGAGGGAACAGCAAATTGGCACTGTTACATAAGCGGTACACTGCCTACTTTACGTTGTAGAAATGTATTACACTACCACTCTAAAAATGAAAGCACAGAACAAATAAGCAATTTAAGTTGAAAAAAAATCATGAAATGAATTTATAAACCAAAATGTATTCTAAACTTTTGACTTATGAAGGTCCTGAGCATACTCGTGGCATTATTTCTGCAAGGGAAATCAAATATTCTTCAGAAAGTTCTTCCAAAGTTTTTTCAGAAGTTCCCATAACTGTGTGGCACTTGTAGGTTGCTTGACTTTCACTCTTCTGTTCAGTTCTTCCCAAACCAGCTCGATGGGGTTTAAGTCTGGAGATTGTGCTGGCCACTCCATGTTTTCAAACTTACCATCTTGTTCTTTTTTCCTGGGGTAGTTTTGGCATAGTTTGGACTAGTGTTTTGGGTCATTTTATTGCTGTAGGATGAACCTCTGACCAACTAGGCGCATACCAGAAGGGAATTGCATGGTACTGCAGAATGCTGTGGTAGCCATGTTGGTTGCTTGAAGTTGTTGTCCTGTAAGCTGCCTATCACACAATTTGTTAACTCTTAGAGACATGTTATCTGATTCAGTTGTGGCTTTGGGTCTGCCAGACCACTTCATGTCAGTTTCTCCCAGTTTTTGGGTTCCTTTTGATGGTGAAGAAAACTGTACTCACTGACACCTTCACTTTCTTTTGCAATTGTCCTGTAGGAAAGACTAACACTTTTAAGTGTTATGATGGTCTGTCTCTCTGCCAATGTTAATTGCCCCTTTCTTGCCATTTTTGTAGCATTACACTACTTTCTGGAGTACAATACTGTTCACCTGATGCTCCTGAGGGTCTGGCACCACAGTGTGTGTTTCAACACTGCTTTTATACCAACATTGGGTGTTGTAAGTAATCAAGAAAAGTTGGAACACCTATAGGAGTTAGTAGCACTAGCTGTCAAGGCTGATTTAACCTTCATTGCTGCTGATCAGGTAACCAACTTTGTGTCCCCTGAAAAAGGCCTTTTTTTGTATAATTCTGAAATGTACACTATTTTTCGGTTTTAGGTAACCAATTTTTTTTTTTACCTCTGGCTGTTCAGTCCTTACCTTTTGTACCATATCAGGGTATTCATTGAACTTTCACTACTTGAATTGCAATAAATAACTGAAAAAATTAGAGTGTTCTAAAACTTTTGACCGGTAGTGTCATTGACTGTATATAAGATGGACACAGCGGGCCCATTCAGTTCCGTTCTATAAAATTGAAGCAACGCAACCGTCAATTTCGCAACCAGAGCCACTTACTTCAATGCAATACAATGCTTGAGCATACGCAGTAAGGAGGACAGTCGCCCAATCAGAAACGTCCACTCGATGTCATGTCCCACCTACAACTCTACGCCTCCCTCAGGTTGACGTGTAGCGGGGAAAACTACGGATTGATTATTTCCTCAGGTATGTGTCACTGTTAAAATTCTTGCCTACCAAAGAAATAAGAACACAATTTCTGAATGAAGACAATGATTGTTAAGTCTGGTATATATTAATGTCAACTTAATAAAAATACACTAGATCTTAACGAAAACGAGAACAACTCGTAGGGTAGGCTACATAGCCCAATGTTAGCATCAGACAGTTGATATGTTAGCCTAGCCTAGTGTATAACAGGTAATCCAAATGACTGTACACAGTTAGGTAACCTAATAACAGACGTGTTGGATAACAAATTTACAACCCTGTCGGGAAAAGGCGAAATAATGCAGTATTTCCATATTGCTGTTCTTTATGTCGCTTTTGGAGAAAAGCGTCTACTAAGTACTACAACAGTAACAGTTTTGTGTACGAGAGTGGAACAGTTCAGGGCAGTTTACCAATGCTTCCGTTTAACACACTATCTTCTGTCACGGGGGGATTAAATGTGATCTTCACTTAACAAGTATGGATTCATTTTTTGTCATGTCAAAGTTATGTTTGTTTGTTTTTTTTGTTTTTTTTTTACCGTATGTCGCATTACAAAATGTGAGGAATGTTTACTTACAGACTGCTATGCATACGATAGATCAAATTAATAGTGTTGATGCTAGAAAATGTTTATAGATCTTGGAATGAAGTTTTGGCAAATGGCAACTGTAAAAAGTTGCTAACAAGACTTAAACTTTTATTTTCGACAGATGCCGCCTGAACGAACCTTGCGGGGGAATGGCTATATGAAGTTGTGGTTGAAGACATCATCTCACTGTCCTCTGGCCTCCAGTCAAAGTAACCAAAAGTGAAGATTGCGGTTAAGGCAGACACAACGTAACTCCAGAAATGTCATGGTCACGATGTCAGACTTTGCGTTTTCAGTGTACTTGTAGCAGAATTCAAAGCGAAACATTGCCCTTGAAATTCAGATTAAAGTGATATCTCTCCCAACTCGCTGGTATGTTCAAAATGTTTCCCGTTTTGAAGTTGACATGAAACGTGAAAAAAGTAACGATGGATTTATCCTTCTAAAGCAAGTGTTCATGTGAAGCAAGTATTTAAAATCAATTAAACCATTAATAAAAACCAAGGGTGTGACACTATAATGTTAACCCATAATGTTAAACAAATAAAATCTTAAAATAAAAAATGGTTATCATAATCATGTTCACATGGCCACATTCTAATTACTCAGGTGTGTATCAGTTATTTATTTACCTTCCTGATTAAGATGTCTTATGCTTGTACTAGAATAACACTTCAGTTATACATATAATACAGTATGCATATACTTTTTAAACTAGGAAAAGAACATGAGCTTTGCCATCTTTTATTCTTTTCAGTTTATTAAGTTTCTGTTTCATAACAACATAATTGGCAGCTGTGTAACAGTTATGTGAAGCCAAGTTACTGTATGTGAAGACAATGGCCATGGTTTAGGAGGGAGTAGACCCTCACAGCTCTGAAGTTGGTGGTGGCACATGATGCAGGCTGGAGGGTAGCACCTCAGCTGTTAAGCTGGTGGCGAAAGTAACAGCAGCAACCTGGAGTGTAGATCTTCAGCTGTGAAATTGTAGGTAATGGTACATGAAAGGGAATTGAGAACAGGACCCCATTTCCAGCACAACCACTTAAATACAAAACCAGTAATTTATACATTTAATACAATATTTAAAATATTTAATCTTAGGAGTGCTCTCTTAAAGCACCTGTTGTCTGTTACATGGGGCCCCATCATCTAATAATATTCCAGGTCAACCATGCTTGATTCAGTGGTACTGAATATCCTTCCTCCACAGTCCTTACAGATGTAGACATGCCAACACATACACGGTTAAAAACTACAGCAGCCCTTTGAAAGGCCCACTTGCTAATGTACTGTGCATGGGAATACCAGCTTTACAATGGAGCAGCTCTCAGGTATTTTCAACTGATATTCTTATTGGTCATGCGAATTAGGAAGGGTATCAAATTATTTCAAAAGCTTTATTTAAAATCACATTTATATTAGTAGAAGGATCATGACTAAGGTACAGTAGCTGCTGGTCTAGCTCGGTGCTCCATGGTAAAATGACGCTTAAATCTACAACAGAGTGAAACAATGTCAGACATGTTGTTGTATATTGTTAATGTTTACGCATACCTGCAAAGATTTCGCTATTATAGGTAAACGCACCCTATATATACACATTTATATGCTTGCCTTGTATATTGTAAGCTATTGTGAATAATCAGTGTTGTGCCAAGAACGAACATTTGAATCTCACTTGAACATTTGAATATTACCTATTCATATACCGAAATTGTGGAAGAAGAAAGAGACGAGAATGCCCACCTGTAGTCGTAGTTAAAAGCAAACGGTGAGTTAGTAATCTATTCATCTGTGCTTGAGTTTTAACGCCTCTATCTGAACTCAAATCGACGTGCTCACAAAAGAAAAACTGTTAGTAACTGAGTGTTTGCTGAAAAACTGCAAGCTCCACAAATCCTTAATGGTAAATGAACAACACACCAAGCGTCCTCACGAGTCTGTCTCATTTATGACCAACAGCTACAGTAAAAACAACCCGAGCCGACATCCCTAAAGCCTTGCATCACCGTACGTTTTTCTCAATTGCTTTACCCAGCACCAGCTTAAACTGTACTGTCCTTTTCTGTCTCTTCATGTGGCCGGCACTAAAAATCATGTCGTGTTTATAGTCAACTCATCTGGATCTTGGTAAAATGTAAAGATAACGTGGCACCGACGGCTAGACACTGATTAGTTAGATATCGCTTGCTAACTATGCCCCACGATAACGGTTAAGTTTTCAACGATCAAACTTCTGTTTTCGAGTCTTCTTCAAATAAAATGTCTCACTGGCTGTATTATTAGTGTCTCCACGGTTTAATATCTAACATATTATGACAATCTTTGCGCGGTGATATCGAAAAGGCTTAAGTAGATGATACATTTGAGGTGAACTAAGATAACAGTTAGCTAATGTTAGCTATCTTATATAAACGGTTTACTTACCGGCAAAACTGCAAAGGATCTTCCAACTGAAGTTCTTCTGGTAGTACAACCAACTGCACAACAGCATATGATTGTTCATATGGGTATGTTCATAACAGTATATTATAAAACAACTAAGAAAATAAGTTGGACAAGTTCCCTGACGAACTCCACTGCAGCTGTTAAGGTCAGGCTAATGATGACAGCCAACGTGATAGGTAGTCACCGCTGCCGGTGCAGCCTCTTTCTAGCAGCTGTCAATCATAGGTGTCAATCAAACCCACCCACGTTGGCCATTGGACGCTGAAAACATTGGAATAACATTCTAAAAATGAGGTTCTGGGGGGAAAATCCTTGTGTTATGTGAAGGACTCAAAAATCTATTTATTGAACATTATGGGTTAGACTCAAGGACAGTTTTATAATTTTAAAAGTGACACAGAAAATTTGCAATTTTCCCATAGAGATACATGGGAATGGGCGGGAGTAAGAGTTGTACTGCAGCCGGCCACCAGGGGGCAAGTAAACTTCATTTTTGACAATAGAATATTGGCACCTGGGTAGTGTATATCTTTAGACTTCTCCTATGGAAAGATATAATTAAAAAAGTACAAAAATGTTAGGGGTGTACTCACTTTTGTGACATACTGTACGAGTGAAAATATAGTAGTATGCAAATAGAAGTCAACACAAGTAATTTTGGAACCAAAAATATTCACTGTAATTTTCTGAGTAAATCAGTTGCTGCTGTGAATGCAGTGTTGTACATTAGAAAAAAACAAAGAAAAGTACACCAACCACTACAATTGGTAGTCCAGCAACCAAAAAACAAACTTTTATGCAAATAGAGTGTGTGCGCATGCCCATGTGCATGTGTGTCAAGTAGGTCACGTCAGGTACGATTTTCTTGTCGTTTTAGCCGTATACACAATGAGACGACAACGTTTCGCCGGGCTCTGTGTATCCCCATCTGCCTGTTCTGTCCTAGTCCTCTAGGTGGCCTGCTGTTCCCCGGACTCGCCCATAAAAGGCGGACCAATTAGGACATCTCTCTCTCTCTCGTCTCGACTTGGATCGCTGCTTCCTCATTGTTGAACAGCATTCTTCGAACACGTATTGGAATAACACATTGTTGCACTAGCACTTGTCTATTTATCCTGTTTATTTGGTCTTATTACTTCTTTAGTTTACAGCGTTGGGCAATCGGTGTGGAAGTTGGTGTTTCTTTTCTCACTGTTATTTTAGGTGTACGTAGGGAGTTGGTTAGAGGCCCCGGAAGACTCACTTGGTGATCCCTTTGTCTTTTTTTTTTCATCGGGAGTTAGGTTTAGTTTCTTTAAGTTTGGTTAGGTATTGTCCTAGGGTCTCCTTTACTTTCTGCTCGTTCACCGTTTGTCCATTTATACGTTGTTGTTGTTAAAATCACTTAATTTCATTAAAACATTTCGATATTCGCTTCACTACACCGTACTCGTGGTCTCTTATGTTATGTTGCACCATTTCTTATTTATGGGCACGTAACAAGCTCAAAGTGCTTTACAGTTTTGCAAGGTCACAAACAAAACAGCATTTCTTGCAGTCCAATGGCATTTGAATGCAATAATGGAGTGGCGTAGTGTTTTAACAATGCAAAGTCACAACAACGCAATGCCCCGTTGATGCAGGCTCTTGCGTGAACAATGCAAAGTCACAACAACGCAATGCCCCGTTGATGCAGGCTCTTGCGTGAACACATGTAAAAAGCATTTGTTGCATCTTGGTGGTGCAGGAAGGTTGTCGAGGTGCTGATGACAGTCCTGCTTGTGTCCATAGGGGCAACAGGGGTGAGGAAAAACTCCCTGAATTGTATGTGGTTGAATCGAACCGGAAATAAAAAAAAAGGAAGAAACCTCAGGCAGAACCGCGTCCCCTAGGGAAGCCCTTCTGCCGGGGCTGTGGTTGACCGGGGGTGGGTTGTAGTCGGGTCGTTGATTGGGTGAATCGTTGCAGGTGACTGCTGTTAGACTGCTCGTTGGGTGGAGTGGCTGCTGTGGGTCTGGTTGGGTGGAGGGGGAAAAGGTGGACTTTGGAGGGGGGTAGGGGGTCCGTTGTGCGACTGCTGTTGGTCTGGGTGCCTGGGGATGGGGGGGATGGTGAGTCCTCGGTAGGGCCGTTAGGTGTAGGTAAGGCTAAATAGATGTGTCTTGAGTTGCCGTTTGAAGGGGTCGACGGACTTGGCTTCTCTGATGTGTTGTGGTAGGGCGTTCCATCTCCTTGGGGCGTGGTATGAGAGCTGCTTCCCCGATCCTTTTGGGTGGAGCTTCTGGGACCCTCAGGAGGCCAGCTTCGGCGGATCTGAGGGCTCGTGCAGGAATATAAGCAGAGAGTGTGTCAGTGATATAGCAGGGGGCAAAACCATTTATAGCCTTGAATACTAATAGGAGTATTTTAAACTCAATTCTGTAGGAGACAGGCAGCCAGTGGAGTTCAGTTAGTATGGGGGTGATGTGATCCCTTCTTCTAGTTTTTGTTAGTAACCTAGCAACCGAGTTTTGAATAAGCTGTAGTTTCTCGATTGACTTTTTGGGGAGGCCTGCAAAAAGGGCATTACAGTAATAGCTAGTCTACTTGAGATAAATGCATGTATCAGTTTTTCAGCGTCCTGCTGGGTTAGGAACGGGCGAACATTTGCGATATTTCTAAGGTGGAAGTAGGCGTTTTTTGTTGGTTTATTAATATGAGGTTCAAAGCTTAAGTCAGATTCCAGGGTCACTCCTAGGCTTGTCACCTTTTCTCTGACATGTTGGTTAAGGTTTCCCAGTTAGAGTAGAGAGCCTCACATTTGTCTCTGGGGCCAAGAAGCAAAACTTCTGTTTTATCCTCATTTAATTTTAGAAAATTATTGGTCATCCAATGTGTAATAGCTGTTAGGCAGGAGGTTAGAGTGTGTAGGGCAGTGGTTTGATTTGGCTCGACTGATATGTAGAGCTGTGTGTCGTCGGCGTAGCTGTGGAAATCTACATTTTATTCTTTGATAATGTTGCCCAATGGTAGCATGTATAATGAAAAGAGAAGGGGGCCAAATTTTTTTTCATGACATCATGTTTATTTACATACACTTCCATAATACAAACATAAAAAGGTATTTTCAGCTATTATAGTACACTTGCATGGACGCATCTTCCTCCTCACAAATGGGGTCATTGGTTTCCAGAAAACCTTCCCCACTGTGCAACGGGCCACTGTCCTGGACCGGAGTTTTTACTGGACAGGTCAGAGTCCTCTTGGGGTGGCCTGGCACGACGGCAGCGTCGCCTCATCCATTCAAAAAACCTAGGGTGGTGACATTCTCCCCAATCAAGTCAAGTTTACTGTAGCCAAACCGCATCATGGCAAAACGGTCGCTGATGTTATGTATACACCCATTAGGACGGAGAATAAGTAGGCCATTGACTGGAGCAAACACACTCATCTTTACCCCATACACCAAGTTGGGAGGTGAAGTGCTGCAGCCACTTGTGTGTTCTGCACTGGATGAGGGGAAGCTGCTGGGCAATGAGGAGGACTCAGAAAAACTGAAGTCTGAGGTACAGGATTCCGGTTGTTCAACAGATGCAGTCATAGACAGTCTCGAAGACACTGGCCCTTGGACAGTCACTCTCTGCTCTCGGTACTTATTTTTATTAACGTAAACACAAGCAGATATTCTTTCCACTGGCTCCATTAACAACATGTAGTGGTCCTCGTCATAAAACACTATCCAGGTCCGAACATGCACAGGAGGCCTCTCTTTCCACCTGCTCACTAAATCCACCACTTCTCCTTCAACCGAGACCACATGTCCGTCGTCCATATCCAAAACGTACAATGGCAGGGTCCCCTCCGAGTGCTCCCTGGTCCTCACGAGGGAGGACAGGCTCTGGCCAATGAGCGCAGTCTTCGGCGAGAAAAGCAGTCTGCAGGCCTGCAGATTTGCATCGGTGATTGTTTCATTTTTCCCATGCACAGTAAAGGCAGGTGTGTTTGGGTTATACAATACAGCGCTTTTCTTAATGAGCGTCAACAGTGAATCTGTTAAATCCTTGCCTTCGGGCCGTTTTCCTTCGACTGGACTGGACATCTTAATGGCCGTCAAATAAGTAACTTCCAAACAATCCCAACAAAATACTACCTGTGTCACCACCTGTCACTTTTTGTTTACCTCACTGTCTGCCCTCTTGTGGTTTGTTTGTGTACTACCTCTGCCTTGTCCATGTGCTTTTGTTTTTGTCTGGTTCATTATTGCCTGAGTTGTTTCACCTGCCCCTCATTATTGGCCCATCACCTGTGCTCCACTCCCTATTTAAACCCTGCTTTTTCTGTGCTCTGTGTCAGATTGTCTGTCCGTATGACCCTTCAGTGTAGTAAGTGCAGTAAGTGCAGTAAGTGTAGTAAGGGAATATTTTTTGAACTTTGCTCCTTGTGGAATATCACTTGAACTTTGCTACTGCCCCTTTTTGTTCTACCTTTTTAAACTTCTGAGTGTTGGACGTCCTTTGTTTTTGTATGGACTGTGAACTGTGTTGCTATTTGGACTGTCAGTTTTTGCCTTTGTGAAAAATAAACAAACGTTTCAAGAACTGCAACTGGGTCCCCCTGTCTGTACTCTTACAACCTGTGCAGTAAATTCCACCTAGTCGTTAGGCAGTAAAACACTGTTCGGACAAGCCATACAGAATAGTGCACACACTATCCACACACACACATAGTTCGTACACACACAGACATGAGGAACTACACACATTCATACTCATACGTGCACACACACACACTAGGATACACATGCACATTCACATTACAAAAAACCAAGACGAGTGATACAAACCAAACACACTAGACAGGGCATGGCTTGTATCAAAGATCTGTAGCTAATGTAGCTAATTTTATACATATGATGTGTGATATTACAGTAGCAGCAAATACAAGTTTGGGAGGCATAAGGTGTGATGTGCTAGTTAGAATTGATGTATATGTTGATTGCGGAGTTAGCTAGTTGGATGTGCATTTAGGGTCCATCTCTCCTCCGGGCTGGGTTGGGCCAAAATACTTCATCCACAACGCATGAAATATTTTCTCTTGGCAAACATTGAGGAAAGAATCTTCTTGTGTGACGTATCCAACCTTGGATACAGACAGCATCAGTGTCAACACATGCTTTCTCCATTGCCTGGAGAAGTGGAAGGTGGACATAGGGACAATGATCATATATTTTCCAGCGCCATGTTGAGAAGAATTTTTGATCGGGCTGACTATGAAATGGTGACCACGGAGACAGAGGACAGAGTCTGAAGGACTGATGCATAAGTGTGCCATTTTGATTGGTTGTGTTTGATATTTTACTGTAAAGTGGTGTTAATTTGATGTCCCGTGTCTCCTTGTGTTTGTAGAGCACAGACACCCAGAGCTCCATCTCCAGTGCCCAGCTGTGTGTCTCTGAAGAGTGATTGGTCACAGGTTTGATGGGCCCAATTTCAGCAATGAACCAGTCTCACCACATCCAAAGTGAGTGATTAGTTTGTAGATTTTATGTAAACTATTCTATCTTGTGGAATAACACAAACACACACACAGAACCTTGACTTTTGCTCATACATCATTAAAATTTCAAAGATTTGTGCAGTGACAAAAAGTCAGCCGTTAAGAAGAGAAGTAAAAATCTAGCACTCTTCTTAGGACAGCTTGACATTATTATTCTCTCATGTGTTCATGTGCTTCCCTTCAGTCTGACCCAGGATTGTGCAGGTTGTGAGCAGATGCTGAGGGACCCAGCCAACACCACTTGTGGACACATGAGCAAACAAGGTGAGCTGACAAGACACTGAACACTCACTATTTCACATTCACGTCTTAGTGTACAGACTAAATGCTAACTGTTCATGAATATCATTTAACACATCTCTGTTAACATTTTTATCATGTGAGTGTCCAGAACCACATTAAACTGTGAAATAAATAATAACAACAATACATCTTGTTAGATAATACAGATTTGCATTGTTCATATTTGCCAAGCAGATAAAGAGGTGCTCAGGAGAGTTGTAGAGATTCATAAAGCCAGTCTGAAGAGGAGGTTTGAGAACATATCTGAAGGCATTGTCAAACCAGGAGCTGAGACACCCCTCAATGAGATCTACACAGAGCTGTACATCACAGAGGGAGAGAGTGAAGGGGTGAATAAGGAACATGAGATTTGGCAGGTAGAGTCCGCATCCAGAATACAAACCACAGAAGACACACCAATCAACTGCAATGACATCTTCAAGCTCTTACCTGGACAAGACAGACACATCAGGACTGTGATGACTAAAGGTGTTGCTGGCATTGGAAAAACGGTATCAGTGCAGAAGTTCATTCTTGACTGGACAGATGGAGTAGCCAATCAGAATGTAGACTTTTCTTCCTTCCTTTCCGTGGTCTGAATTTGATCAGGGCTGATCAGTATAGTCTTCACACACTCCTGCTGGACTTGCACCCTGAGCTGAAGGAGCTAAATGAGAGTGAAGGATACAAAGACTGTCAAGTTGTGTTCATCGTTGATGGTCTGGATGAAAGTCGTCTTGTTCTGGATTTTGAACAAAACATGACATTTTCTGATGTGAAACAAACATCTTCAGTGGATGTTCTGATGACGAGCCTCATTCAAGGAACTCTGCTTCCCTCTGCACACATCTGGATAACCTCACGACCAGCAGCAGCCAGTCAAATTCCTGCTCAGTACATCAACCGGGTGACAGAATTGCGAGGGTTCAATGACCCACAGAAAGAAGAGTACTTCAGGAAAAGGATCAGTGATGAGAGTCTGTCCAACAGAATCATCTCCCACATTAAGGCATCTAGGAGTCTCCACATCATGTGCCACATTCCAGTCTTCTGTTGGATTGCAGCCACTGTGCTGCAGCAGATGCTGCAACAGGACAACACCAAGGAAATCCCCAAAAATCTAACCGAGATGTTCATTCACTTCCTGCTCATCCAGACAGCCCGGAAAGATCAGAAGTATCAGAGTGGAACTGAAACAGATCAAGAGAAATATCTGGAATCCCAAAAAGAACTCATACTAAAGCTGGCAGAACTGGCCTTCAAGAATCTAGAGAGTGGTAACCTTGTTTTTTACGATGAAGATCTGAAAGAGTGTGGCATTGATGCCACTGAAGCCTCAGTGTACTCTGGCATGTGTACTGAGGTCTTCAAAGAAGAATCTGGGTTTCAGCAGAGGAAGGTCTACTGCTTTGTCCATCTGAGCATTCAGGAGTTTCTGGCAGCTCTGTTTGTGTTTTATGTGAGTACCAACCATGAGGTGCTGATGTCTGTCCTCAGTGAAGACCACAGAGATGATTCCAGTCTTTCTATTTTGTCATCTCTTAAAACAGTGCATGGCTTACAAAATGATCTTTACGTGTTACTGAACAGTGCAGTGGATGAGGCTTTGAAAAGCCGGAATGGACACCTGGATCTTTTCCTTCGCTTCCTTATGGGCATCTCTCTGAAGAGGAATCACAGACATCTTCATGGTCTACTGAGGTGCACATACAACACCTCAAACAGCATCAGGAAAACATGTCGGTACATCAAGAACCTCAACAGAGAAGATCTATCTCCTGATAGATGCATCAATCTTCTCCACTGTTTACTTGAAATGGATGATCAATCCATGCACAAAGAAATTCAGGAATACATGAGGTCAAATGACTTCAAACAAAAGTTGTCTCCTGCTCACTGTTCAGCACTGGCCCACATGCTCCTGATGTCTGAGGAGGAGCTGGACACACATCTCTCTCTCCCTCCCTCTCTCTCTCTCTTTCTCTCCTTCCCTCTCTCTCTGTCTCTCTCCCTCCATCTCCCTCTCTCCCTCCCTTCCTCTCCCTCTCTCTTTCTCTCCCTCCCTTTCTCTCTCTCTCTCCCTCCATCTCTCCCTCTCCCTCCCTCCCTTCCTCTCTCATACTCTCATTCACTCTCTTTTTCTCTCCCTCCTCTTCATCTGTATCTCTCCCTCTCTATCCCTCCCTCTCTGTCCCTCCCTCTCTTTCTCCCTCTCTCCGTCTCTCTCTATCCCTCTCTGTCTTTATCTCCATCTCTTCCTCTCTCCTTCTCCCTCTCTTTCTTCCTCTTTCTCTCCATCCCTCTCTCTTTATCTCCATCCCTTTCTCTCTTTCTCTCCATCCCTTTCTTCCTCTCTATGTCTCTCTCCATCCCTCTCTCTTTCTCTCCATCCCTCTCTCCACTCTCTCATCGCTGGCGAGTGTGTGTGTGTGTGTGTGTGTGTGTGTAATGTGTGTGTGTGTGTGTGTGTGCCTTCCAAGACTGCTGCCCTGGGGAGCTGGCGTGTGTGTGTGTGTGTGTGTGTGTGTAATGTGTGTGTGCCTTCCAAGAGTGCTGCGCTGGCGAGTGTGTGTGTGTGTGCCTTCCAAGACTGCTGCGCTGGGGAGCTGGCTAGTGTGTGTGTGTGTGTGTAATGTGTGTGTGTGTGTGTGCCTTCCAAGACTGCTGCGCTGGGGAGCTGGCTAGTGTGTGTGTGTGTGTGTGTGTGTGTGTGTAATGTGTGTGTG
>JAQKPU010000025.1:135000-159899 GCA_030347295.1 Setipinna tenuifilis
GTGTGTGAGAGAGCAGGAAAGTTTGTGTGTGTGTGAGTTTGTCTGTTTTTAAGAACTGTTTGTGTTTTAACAGCGTTTTTAAGTGTGTGTGACATATTTAAATGTGTATGTGTGTATCAGAGAGAGAGTGTGTGTGTGTGTGTGTGTGTGTGTGTGTGTTAGTTAGAGAGTGTGTGTTGTGTTTAGAGAGCCTTCCCCATGATGGTGTAGCCTACAGAACTAGACTGAGAGACCATTTAAAGGCCTTTGCAGGTGTTTTGAGTTAATTAGCTGATTAATTATGTGTTGTCCAATTTCAAATTTCCAACAGACCTTGTGGTTTTCTTTGACAAGCTTTCTTTTTGGTAAATAAGTGTGTACCTTTTCAGATGAATGGTGGAGAGATAGATGGATGGCAGGCAAGCAGAGGTAGCAGTCCGGGTTAGCAGGATGGAATGGAAGGATGGGTTTCGTATACAAACAATAGGTCCTGAACTTCTGAACTTAAAATAATACCTTTAAATTGACTTCAAAGTCTTCCAATGACCAACCAAAAATAAACTTCTGAAGCGTGTAAACTTGTAAAGCTTGTAAAAAACTATTTGACCACCTGGTCCTACAAACAACTCCAGACTTGCTGTGTGGCTCTGACTATTAAGGTCAAAGGGTGACTGGCGGCCATCTTAGCTCCAATCTAACATGTCAAAATAAAAGTACAAATAAGGTCAACTAAATGTCAAACAAAAAAATTGCCAAGTGCTCTTGTAGCATGATGCCAAGATGCATCTTCAAATCAAAAATGGCACTTACAAATTAGCTGATTAGAGTGTGGCACCAGGTGTCTTCAATATTCAACCTTTCCACAATATTCTAACTTAAATATTCTAAGATACTCAATTTGGGGTTTTTTCATTAGTTGTCAGTTACAATCATTAATATTAAAAAATTAAAGGAAATAATAGATAGATAGACAGACCGATAGACAGACAGGCAGACAGACAGACAGACAGACAGATAGATATGTTGAATTGATACATAGATGGGGAGAGAGGGGGAGAGAGTGAGAGATTCCCTCAATATAGAACAATTTCTGTCCAGTTTTTTTGCATTCGATATTCGAAACCTACAGAACTAGACTGAGAGACCATTTGTAAGGACTTTGCAGGTGTTTTGAGTTAATTAGCTGATTAGAGTGTGGGACCAGGTGTCTTCAATATTCAACCTTTCCACAATATTCTAACTTAAATATTCTAAGATACTCAATTTGGGTTTTTTTCATTAGTTTAATTAAGTGTGCTTGCAGAGCACACTTATTGTTATCTCACCGTTTATTATTATTAAGTGTGCTTGCAAAAAGCACACTTATTGTTATCTCCCCGTTTATTATTATTAAGTGTGCTTGCAGAGCACACTTATTGTTATCTCCCCGTTTATTAAGTGTGCTTGCAGAGCACACTTATTGTTATCTCCCCGTTTATTAAGTGTGCTTGCAAAAAGCACACTTATTGTTATCTCCCCGTTTATTATTAAGTGTGCTTGCAAAAAGCACACTTATTGTTATCTCCCCGTTTATTAAGTGTGCTTGGAGAGCACACTTATTGTTATCCCACCGTTTATTATTAAGTGTGCTTGGAGAGCACACTTATTGTTATCCCACCGTTTATTATTATTAAGTGTGCTTGGAGAGCACACTTATTGTTATCCCACCGTTTATTATTATTATTAAGTGTGCTTGCAAAAAGCACACTTATTGTTATCTCCCCGTTTATTAAGTGTGCTTGCAAAAAGCACACTTATTGTTATCTCCCCGTTTATTAAGTGTGCTTGCAAAAAGCACACTTATTGTTATCTCCCCGTTTATTAAGTGTGCTTGCAGAGCACACTTATTGTTATCTCCCCGTTTATTAAGTGTGCTTGCAGAGCACACTTATTGTTATCTCCCCGTTTATTATTCTTCTTCTCCTGAACCAGATCTTGAAGACGTTACTAGTCCTCAGGCTTTTGAGATAGAGACACCGTTCCAACTCTAAAACGACCGGCCCGGTTTGGACATGACCGCCTACATTTCGGTATACCGTACCTCTTGTCGTTCGTCCGTTATTGTCGTTTTTCTGCAACTTTTTGGCCCATTGAAAATGAATGGCGGAATGTTGGCACACATATTTGCAAGCACACTTTTTGCATTTTCTGCGGGAATGCAGTCTAGTTAAGTGTGCTTGCAGAGCACACTTATTGTTATCTCCCCGTTTATTAAGTGTGCTTGCAGAGCACACTTATTGTTATCTCCCCGTTTATTATTCTTCTTCTCCTGAACCAGATCTTGAAGACGTTACTAGTCCTCAGGCTTTTGAGATAGAGACACCGTTCCAACTCTAAAACGACCGGCCCGGTTTGGACATGACCGCCTACATTTCGGTATACCGTACCTCTTGTCGTTCGTCCGTTATTGTCGTTTTTCTGCAACTTTTTGGCCCATTGAAAATGAATGGCGGAATGTTGGCACACATATTTGCAAGCACACTTTTTGCATTTTCTGCGGGAATGCAGTCTAGTTATTCTTCTTCTCCTGAACCAGATCTTGAAGACGCTACTAGTCCTCAGGCTTTGGAGATAGAGACACCGTTCCAACTCTAAAACGACCGGCCCGGTTTGGACATGACCGCCTACATTTCGGTATACCGTACCTCGTGTCGTTCGTCCGTTATTGTCGTTTTTCTGCAACTTTTTGGCCCATTGAAAATGAATGGCGGAATGTTGGCACGCATATTTGCAAGCACACTTTTTGCATTTTCTGCGGGAATGCAGTCTAGTTATTATTCTTCTTCTCCTGAACCAGATCTTGAAGACGCTACTAGTCCTCAGGCTTTGGAGATAGAGACACCGTTCCAACTCTAAAACGACCGGCCCGGTTTGGACATGACCGCCTACATTTCGGTATACCGTACCTCTTGTCGTTCGTCCGTTATTGTTGTTTTTCTGCAACTTTTTGGCCCATTGAAAATGAATGGCGGAATGTTGGCACGCATATTTGCAAGCACACTTTTTGCATTTTCTGCGGGAATGCAGTCTAGTTAAGTGTGCTTGCAGAGCACACTTATTGTTATCTCCCCGTTTATTATTCTTCTTCTCCTGAACCAGATCTTGAAGACGCTACTAGTCCTCAGGCTTTGGAGATAGAGACACCGTTCCAACTCTAAAACGACCGGCCCGGTTTGGACATGACCGCCTACATTTCGGTATACCGTACCTCTTGTCGTTCGTCCGTTATTGTTGTTTTTCTGCAACTTTTTGGCCCATTGAAAATGAATGGCGGAATGTTGGCACGCATATTTGCAAGCACACTTTTTGCATTTTCTGCGGGAATGCAGTCTAGTTAAGTGTGCTTGCAGAGCACACTTATTGTTATCTCCCCGTTTATTATTCTTCTTCTCCTGAACCAGATCTTGAAGACGCTACTAGTCCTCAGGCTTTGGAGATAGAGACACCGTTCCAACTCTAAAACGACCGGCCCGGTTTGGACATGACCGCCTACATTTCGGTATACCGTACCTCTTGTCGTTCGTCCGTTATTGTTGTTTTTCTGCAACTTTTTGGCCCATTGAAAATGAATGGCGGAATGTTGGCACGCATATTTGCAAGCACACTTTTTGCATTTTCTGCGGGAATGCAGTCTAGTTCTTCTACTTATTCTCCTGAACCAGATCTTGAAGACGTTACTATTCCTCAGGCTTTCGAGATAGAGACACCGTTCCAACTCTAAAACGACCGGCCCGGTTTGGACAAGACCGCCCACATTTCTGTATACCGTACCTCTTGTCGTTCGTCCGTTATTGTTGTTTTTCTGCAACTTTTTGGCCCATTGAAAATGAATGGCGGAATGTTCAGGCTGATGATGTCATAGTACACTGGTCCACTGTAGCAGGCAGAGTGAGCTCTGCCCTCACTCTAACCTCCACTTCGTTTTTTAATGATTAAAACTTAACCACTTAACCTATAAACTTCATTTAAAGTTTGTAAGAGAGGTCTGGGATCTGACTGTGACCTGTGTAAAATTCATGTGGCAACTACTTAAACTGTTTGAGGCAGGACAGTTTAAAAATGGTGTCAGACAGTCTATGGGATTTTGCCATACATTTCATCATCTTACTGTTAACAGGTCAGGGTGCATGTCTGAAGTTTTAAATGATCAAAACTCAACCGTTTAACCTATAAACTTGATTTAAACTTTGTAAGAGAGGTCTGGGATCTGACTGTGAGCTGTGAAATTTTGATGCGGCAACTGCTTAAACTTTTTGAAACAGGACAGTTTAAAAATGGTGAAAGAGAGGCAGACAATACTGTGGCAGTTGCACCTGGACCAACTGCCATTTTTTAAATGTGGAATGTTCAGGAATAGAACTCTTGAGTGATGTCATAATCCCCATGCCATGGCCTGCATAATGTTCTGCCATGGGAGTGTATTGCAGCCTATAGTAGTTATCTCTAGTAGTTATCTATGTAGTCAGTGCTGCTCTGTTAACCTAGCAAACGTTTGTTAGCCGTTATGTTAACAATGCTAGCTATGCTAACTATGCTAAAATGCAAAATAATTAACTGGGTTAAAAGTGTTACTCGGTTGACTCAGCTTGTACTTGTTAGCAGTTATGCTAATAATGTTAACAATGCTAATTATGCTAACTATGCTAAAATGTGAAGTAAGTAACTGTGATAACATTGTTGTGTAGCTATATTAGCTGAGGCTATTTAGCCATTATGCTAACAATGCTAACTATGCTAAAATGCAAAGTAATTAACTGTGCTTTCAGTGTTGTGTAGCTATATTAGCTGAAGCTATTTAGCAGTTATGTTGACTATGCTAAAATGCAAGCACACTTTTTGCATTTTCTGCGGGAATGCAGTCTAGTTCTTCTTCTTCTTCTCCTGAACCAGATCTTTCAGACGTTACTATTCCTCAGGCTGTCAAGATAGAGACACCGTTCCAACTCTAAAACGACCGGCCCGGTTTGGACAAGACCGCCCACATTTTTGTATACCGTACCTCTTGTCGTTCGTTCGTTATTGTCGTTTTTCTGCAACTTTTCCGCCATTGAAAATGAATGGCGGAATGTTCAGGCTGATGATGTCATAGTACACTGGTCCACTGTAGCAGGCAGAGTGAGCTCTGCCCTCACTCTAACCTCCACTTCGTTTTTTAATGATTAAAACTGAACCGCTTAACCTATAAACTTCATTTAAAGTTTGTAAGAGAGGTCTGGGATCTGACTGCGACCTGTGTAAAATTCATATGGCAACTCCTTAAACTGTTTGAGGCAGGACAGTTTAAAAATGGTGTCAGACAGTCTATGGGATTTTGCCATACATTTCATTATCTTACTGTAAACAGGTCAGGGTGCATGTCTGAAGTTTTAAATGATCAAAACTCAACCGTTTAACCTATAAACTTGATTTAAACTTTGTAAGAGAGGTCTGGGATCTGACTGTGAGCTGTGAAATTTTGATGCGGCAACTACTTAAACTGTTTGAAACAGGACAGTTTAAAAATGGTGAAAGAGAGGCAGACAATACTGTGGCAGTTGCACCTGGACCAACTGCCATTTTTTAAATGTGGAATGTTCAGGAATAGAACTCTTGAGTGATGTCATAATCCCCATGCCATGGCCTGCATAATGTTCTGCCATGGGAGTGTATTGCAGCCTATAGTAGTTATCTATGTAGTCAGTGCTACTCTGTTAACCTAGCAAACGTTTGTTAGCCGTAATGCTAAAAATGCTAGCTATGCTAACTATGTTAAAATGCAAAATAATTAACTGGGTTAAAAGTGTCACTTGGTTGACTCAGCATGTACTTGTTAGCAGTTATGCTAACAATGCTAATTATGTTAACGATGCTAATTATGTTAACTATGCTAAAATGTGAAGTAATTAACTGTGCTAACAGTGTTGTGTAGCTATATTAGCTGTAGCTATTTAGCCGTAATGCTAACAATGCTAGCAATGCTAACTATGCTAAAATGCTAAGTAGGTAACTGAGTTAACAGTGTTACCAAGTTAACTCAGCTAGTATTTGTTACCAGTTATGCTAACTATGCTAAAAATGTGACGTAATTAACTGTGCTTACAGTGTTGTGTAGCTATATTAGCTGAAGCTATTTACCAGTTTAGCATTGCTAGTTATGCTAAAATGCAAGCACACTTTTTGCATTTTCTGCGGGAATGCAGTCTAGTTAAGTGTGCTTGCAAAAAGCACACTTATTGTTATCCCACCGTTTATTATTATTATTATTATTCACCGCGATTCTTCAACACAAAATTTTTCACCCAGATCTTTCAGACATTACTACTCCTCAGGCTTTCGAGATAGAGACACCGTTCCAACTCTAAAACGACCGGGCCGGTTTGGACAAGACCGCCCACCTTTCCCTATACCGTACCTCTTGTCGTTCGTCCGTTATTGTCGTTTTTCTGCAAGTTTTTGTCGCCATTGAAATGAATGGCGGAATGTTGAGGCTGATGATGTCACAGTACACTGCTCCACTCTAGCTGCTAGAGTGAGCTCTGCCCTCACTCTAACTTCCACTCGTTTTTTTAATGATTAAAACTCAACCGCTTAACCTATAAACTTGATTTAAAGTTTGTAAGAGAGGTCTGGGATCTGACTGTGACCTGTGTAAATTTCATGCGGCAACTACTTAAACTGTTTGAGATAGGACAGTTTAAAAATGGTGTCAGACAGTCTATGGGATTTTGCCATACATTTCATTATCTTACTGTAAACAGGTCAGGGTGCATGTCTGAAGTTTTAAATGATCAAAACTCAACCGTTTAACCTACAAACTTGATTTCAACTTTGTAAGAGAGGTCTGGGATCTGACTGTGAGCTGTGAAATTTTGATGTGGCAACTACTTAAACTTTTTGAAACAGGACAGTTTAAAAATGGTGAAAGAGAGGCAGACAATACTGTGACAGTTGCACCTGGACCAACTGCCATTTTTTAAATGTGGAATGTTCAGGAATAGAACTCTAAAGTGATGTCATAATCCCCATGCCATGGCCTGCATAATGTTCTGCCATGGGAGTGTATTGCAGCCTATAGTAGTTATCTCTAGTAGTTATCTATGTAGTCAGTGCTGCTCTGTTAACCTAGCAAACGTTTGTTAGCCGTTATGTTAACAATGCTAGCTATGTTAACTATGCTAAAATGAAAAATAATTAACTGGGTTAAAAGTGTTACTCGGTTGACTCAGCTTGTACTTGTTAGCAGTTATGTTAATAATGCTAACAATGCTAATTATGTTAACTATGCTAAAATGTGAAGTAAGTAACTGTGATAACATTGTTGTGTAGCTATATTAGCTGAGGCTATTTAGCTATTATGTTAACAATGCTAACAATGCTAACTATGCTAAAATGCAAAGTAATTAATTGGGTTAACAGTGTTACTTGGTTAACTCAGCTAGTATTCGTTAACAGTTGTGCTAATAACGCTAATTATGCTAACAATGTTAATTATGCTAACTATGCTAAAATGTGAAGTAATTAACTGTGCTTACAGTGTTGTGTAGCTATATTAGTTGAAGCTATTTAGCAGCTATGCTAACATTGTTAACAATGCTAAAATGCAAGCACACTTTTTGCATTTTCTGCGGGAATGCAGTCTAGTTATTATTATTCACCGCGATTCTTCAACACAAAATTTTTCACCCAGATCTTTCAGACATTACTACTCCTCAGGCTTTCGAGATAGAGACACCGTTCCAACTCTAAAACGACCGGCCCGGTTTGGACCAGACCGCCTACAATTCTGTATACCGTACCTCTTGTCGTTCGTCCGTTATTGTCGTTTTTCTGCAACTTTTCCGCCATTGAAAATGAATGGCGGAATGTTCAGGCTGATGATGTCATAGTAAACTGGTCCACTGTAGCAGCCAGAGTGAGCTCTGCCCTCACTCTAACCTCCACTTCGTTTTTTAATGATTAAAACTTAACCGCTTAACCTATAAACTTGATTTAAAGTTTGTAAGAGAGGTCTGGGATCTGACTGTGACCTGTGTAAAATTCATGCGGCAACTACTTAAACTGTTTGAGGCAGGACAGTTTAAAAATGGTGTCAGACAGTCTATGGGATTTTGCCATACATTTCATCATCTTACTGTAAACAGGTCAGGGTGCATGTCTGAAGTTTTAAATGATCAAAACTCAACCGTTTAACCTAGAAACTTGATTTAAACTTTGTAAGAGAGGTCTGGGATCTGACTGTGAGCTGTGAAATTTTGATGCGGCAACTACTTAAACTGTTTGAAACAGGACAGTTTAAAAATAGTGAAAGAGAGGCAGACAATACTGTGGCAGTTGCACCTGGACCAACTGCCATTTTTTAAATGTGGAATGTTCAGGAGTAGAACTCTCGTGATGTCATAATACCCATGCCATGGCCTGCATAATGTTCTGCCATGAGAGTGTATTGCAGCCTATAGTGCCAATTGGTAAAAACTAAATAATTCCCACATATATTTGCTCTGATGATCACAAACCTTGGCACATGCAAGCACACTTTTGCATTTTCTGCGGGAATGCAGTCTAGTTAAGTGTGCTTGCAAAAAGCACACTTATTGTTATCTCCCCGTTTATTAAGTGTGCTTGCAAAAAGCACACTTATTGTTATCCCACCGTTTATTAAGTGTGCTTGCAGAGCACACTTATTGTTATCTCCCCGTTTATTATTATTATTCTCCTAGACCAGATCTTGAAGACGCTACTAGTCCTCAGGCTTTGGAGATAGAGACACCGTTCCAACTCTAAAACGACCGGCCCGGTTTGGACATGACCGCCTACATTTCGGTATACCGTACCTCTTGTCGTTCGTCCGTTATTGTCGTTTTTCTGCAACTTTTTGGCCCATTGAAAATGAATGGCGGAATGTTGGCACGCATATTTGCAAGCACACTTTTTGCATTTTCTGCGGGAACGCAGTCTAGTTATTAAGTGTGCTTGCAAAAAGCACACTTATTGTTATCTCCCCGTTTATTATTATTAAGTGTGCTTGCAAAAAGCACACTTATTGTTATCTCCCCGTTTATTATTAAGTGTGCTTGGAGAGCACACTTATTGTTATCCCACCGTTTATTAAGTGTGCTTGCAGAGCACACTTATTGTTATCTCCCCGTTTATTATTCTTCTTCTCCTGAACCAGATCTTGAAGACGCTACTAGTCCTCAGGCTTTGGAGATAGAGACACCGTTCCAACTCTAAAACGACCGGCCCGGTTTGGACATGACCGCCTACATTTCGGTATACCGTACCTCTTGTCGTTCGTCCGTTATTGTCGTTTTTCTGCAACTTCTTGGCCCATTGAAAATGAATGGCAGAATGTTGGCACGCATATTTGCAAGCACACTTTTTGCATTTTCTGCGGGAATGCAGTCTAGTTATTATTCTTCTCCTGAACCAGATCTTGAAGACGTTACTAGTCCTCAGGCTTTTGAGATAGAGACACCGTTCCAACTCTAAAACGACCGGCCCGGTTTGGACATGACCGCCTACATTTCGGTATACCGTACCTCTTGTCGTTCATCCGTTATTGTCGTTTTTCTGCAACTTTTTGGCCCATTGAAAATGAATGGCGGAATGTTGGCACACATATTTGCAAGCACACTTTTTGCATTTTCTGCGGGAATGCAGTCTAGTTAAGTGTGCTTGCAAAAAGCACACTTATTGTTATCTCCCCGTTTATTATTAAGTGTGCTTGCAAAAAGCACACTTATTGTTATCTCCCCGTTTATTATTATTATTCTCCTAGACCAGATCTTGAAGACGTTACTATTCCTTAGGCTTTCGAGATAGAGACACCGTTCCAACTCTAAAACGACCGGCCCGGTTTGGACAAGACTGCCTACAATTCTGTACACCGTACCTCTTGTCGTTCGTCCGTTATTGTCGTTTTTCTGCAACTTTTCCGCCATTGAAAATGAATGGCGGAATGTTCAGGCTGATGATGTCACAGTACACTGCTCTACTGTAGCAGCTAGAGTGAGCTCTGCCCTCACTCTAACCTCCACTCGGTTTTTTAATGATTAAAACTGAACCGCTTAACCTATAAACTTGATTTAAAGTTTGTAAGAGAGGTCTGGGATCTGACTGTGACCCGTGTAAATTTCATACAGCAACTACTTAAACTGTTTGAGATAGGACAGTTTAAAAATTGTGTCAGACAGTCTATGGGACTTTACCATACATTTCATCATCTTACTGTAAACAGGTCAGGGTGCATGTCTGAAGTTTTAAATGATCAAAACTCAACCGTTTAACCTAGAAACTTGATTTAAACTTTGTAAGAGAGGTCTGGGATCTGACTGTGAGCTGTGAAATTTTGATGTGGCAACTACTTAAACTGTTTGAAACAGGACAGTTTAAAAATGGTGAAAGAGAGGCAGACAATACTGTTGCAGTTGCACCTGGACCAACTGCCATTTTTTAAACGTGGAATGTTCAGGAATAGAACTCTTGAGTGATGTCATAATCCCCATGCCATGGCCTGCATAATGTTCTGCCATAGGAGTGTATTGCAGCCTATAGTAGTTATCTCTACTAGTTATCTATGTAGTCAGTGCTACTCTGTTAACCTAGCAAAAGTTTGTTAGCCGTTATGCTAACAATGCTAGCTATGCTAACTATGCTAAAATGCAAAATAATTAACTGGGTTAAAAGTGTCCCTTGGTTGACTCAGCTAGTATTCGTTAGCAGTAATGCTAACAATGGTAATAATGCTAACAATGGTAATTATGCTAACTATGTTAAAATATGAAGTAATTAACTGTGCTAACAGTATTGTGTACCTATATTACCTGAGGCTATTTAGCCATTATGTTAACAATGCTAGCAATGCTAACTATGCTAAAATGCAAAATAATTAACTGGGTTAAAAGTGTTACTTGGTTGACTCAGCTGGTATTTGTCAGTAGTATTGCTAACAATGCTAATCATGCTAACTATGCTAAAATATGAAGTAATTAACTGTGCTAACAGTATTGTGTACCTATATTACCTGAGGCTATTTAGCCATTATGCTAACAATGCTAGCAATGCTAACTATGCTAAAATGCAAAATAATTAACTGGGTTAAAAGTGTTACTTGGTTGACTCAGCTGGTATTCGTCAGTAGTCTTGCTAACAATGCTAACAATGCTAATCATGCTAACTATGCTAAAATATGAAGTAATTAACTGTGCTTACAGTGTTGTGTACCTATATCAGTTGGAGCTATTTAGCCATTATGTTAGCAATGCTAGCAATGCTAACTATGCTAAAATGCAAGCACACTTTTTGCATTTTCTGCGGGAATGCAGTCTAGTTATTATTATTATTCTCCTGTCCTGGATCTTTCAGACATTACTACTCCTCAGGCTTTTGAGATAGAGACACCGTTCCAACTCTAAAACGACCGGCCCGGTTTGGACAAGACCGCCCACCTTTCCCTATACCGTACCTCTTGTCGTTTGTCCGTTATTGTCGTTTTTCTGCAACTTTTCCGCCATTGAAAATGAATGGCGGAATGTTCAGGCTGATGATGTCATAGTACACTGGTCCACTGTAGCAGCCAGAGTGAGCTCTGCCCTCACTCTAACCTCCACTTCGTTTTTTAATGATTAAAACTTAACCGCTTAACCTATAAACTTGATTTAAAGTTTGTAAGAGAGGTCTGGGATCTGACTGTGACCTGTGTAAAATTCATGTGGCAACTACTTAAACTGTTTGAGGCAGGACAGTTTAAAAATGGTGTCAGACAGTCTATGGGATTTTGCCATACATTTCATCATCTTACTGTAAACAGGTCAGGGTGCATGTCTGAAGTTTTAAATGATCAAAACTCAACCGTTTAACCTATAAACTTGATTTAAACTTTGTAAAAGAGGTCTGGGATCTGACTGTGAGCTGTGAAATTTTGATGTGGCAACTACTTAAACTTTTTGAAACAGGACAGTTTAAAAATGGTGAAAGAGAGGCAGAGAATACTGTGGCAGTTGCACCTGGACCAACTGCCATTTTTTAAATGTGGAATGTTCAGGAATAGAACTCTTGAGTGATGTCATAATCCCCATGCCATGGCCTGCATAATGTTCTGCCATGGGAGTGTATTGCAGCCTATAGTAGTTATCTCTAGTAGTTATCTATGTAGTCAGTGCTGCTCTGTTAACCTAGCAAACGTTTGTTAGCCGTTATGTTAACAATGCTAGCTATGATAACTATGCTAAACTGCAAAATAATTAACTGGGTTAAAAGTGTTACTCGGTTGACTCAGCTTGTACTTGTTAGCAGTTATGCTAATAATGCTAACAATGCTAATTATGCTAACTATGCTAAAATGTGAAGTAAGTAACTGTGATAACATTGTTGTGTAGCTATATTAGCTGACACATGCTGTTAGCTAACAATGCTAACAATGCTAACTATGCTAAAATGCAAAGTAATTAACTGGGTTAACAGTGTTACTTGGTTAACTCAGCTAGTATTCGTTAACAGTTGTGCTAATAACGGTAATTATGCTAACAATGTTAATTATGCTAACTATGCTAAAATGTGAAGTAATTAACTGTGCTTACAGTGTTGTGTAGCTATATTAGTTGAAGCTATTTAGCAGTTATGCTAACATTACTGGCAATGCTAACTTTGCTAAAATGCAAGCACACTTTTTGCATTTTCTGCGGGAATGCAGTCTAGTTAAGTGTGCTTGCAGAGCACACTTATTGTTATCCCACCGTTTATTATTATTCACCGCGATTTTTCTACACAAAATTTTTCACCCAGATCTTGAAGACGTTACTATTCCTCAGGCTTTCGAGATAGAGACACCGTTCCAACTCTAAAACGACCGGCCCGGTTTGGACATGTTAGCCTACATTTCGGTATACCGTACCTCTTGTCGTTTGTCTGCTAGTGTCGTTTTTCTGCAACTTTTTGTCGCCATTGAAATGAATAGCGGAATGTTCAGGCTGATGATGTCACAGTACACTGCTCTACTCTCGCAGCCAGAGTGAGCTCTGCCCTCACTCTAACCTCCACTTGTTTTTTTAATGATTAAAACTCAACCGCTTAACCTATAAACTTGATTTAAACTTTGTAAGAGAGGTCTGGAATCTGACTGTGACCTGTGTAAATTTCATGTGGCAACTACTTAAACTGTTTGACACAATTTTTAAACTGTCCTGCCTCAGACAGTCTATGGGATTTTGCCATACATTTCATCATCTTACTGTAAACAGGTCAGGGTGCATGTCTGAAGTTTTAAATGATCAAAACTCAACCGTTTAACCTATAAACTTGATTTAAACTTTGTAAGAGAGGTCTGGGATCTGACTGTGAGCTGTGAAATTTTGATGCGGCAACTACTTAAACTGTTTGAAACAGGACAGTTTAAAAATGGTGAAAGAGAGGCAGACAACACTGTGGCAGTTGCACCTGGACCAACTGCCATTTTTTAAATGTGGAATGTTCAGGAATAGAACTCTCGTGATGTCATAATACCCATGCCATGGCCTGCATAATGTTCTGCCATGGGAGTTTATTGCAGCCTGTAGTAGTTATATCTAGTAGTTATATATGTAGTCACTGCTACTCTGCTAACTAATGCTAGCAATGCTAACTATGCTAATTATGCTAACTATGTTAAAAATGTGAAGTAATTAACTGTGCTAACAGTGTTGTGTAGCTACATTAGCTGAAGCTATTTAGCAGTTATGCTAACATTGTTAGCAATGCTAACTATGCTAAAATGCAAGCACACTTTTTGCATTTTCTGCGGGAATGCAGTCTAGTTAAGTGTGCTTGCAGAGCACACTTATTGTTATCTCCCCGTTTATTATTCTTCTTCTCCTGAACCAGATCTTGAAGACGCTACTAGTCCTCAGGCTTTGGAGATAGAGACACCGTTCCAACTCTAAAACGACCGGCCCGGTTTGGACATGACCGCCTACATTTCGGTATACCGTACCTCTTGTCGTTCGTCCGTTATTGTCGTTTTTCTGCAACTTCTTGGCCCATTGAAAATGAATGGCAGAATGTTGGCACGCATATTTGCAAGCACACTTTTTGCATTTTCTGCGGGAATGCAGTCTAGTTATTATTATTCACCGCGATTTTTCTACACAAAATTTTTCACCCAGATCTTGAAGACGTTACAATTCCTCAGGCTTTCGAGATAGAGACACCGTTCCAACTCTAAAACGACCGGCCCGGTTTGGACATGTTAGCCTACATTTCGGTATACCGTACCTCTTGTCGTTCGTCCGCTATTGTTGTTTTTCTGTAACTTTTTGTCGCCATTGAAATGAATGGCGGAATGTTCAGGCTGATGATGTCACAGTGCACTGCTTCATTCTAGCAGCTACAGTGAGCTCTGCCCTCACTCTAACCTCCACTTCGTTTTTTAATGATTAAAACTTAACCGCTTAACCTATAAACTTTATTTAAACTTTGTAAGAGAGGTCTGGGATCTGACTGTGACCTGTGTAAAATTCATGCGGCAACTACTTAAACTGTTTGAGATAGGACAGTTTAAAAATGGTGTCAGACAGTCTATGGGATTTTGCCATACATTTCATCATCTTACTGTAAACAGGTCAGGGTGCATGTCTGAAGTTTTAAATGATAAAAACTCAACCGTTTAACCTAGAAACTTGATTTAAACTTTGTAAGAGAGGTCTGGGATCTGACTGTGAAGTGTGAAATTTTGATGTGGCAACTACTTAAACTGTTTGAAATAGGACAGTTTAAAAATGGTGAAAGAGAGGCAGACAATACTGTGGCAGTTGCACTTGGACCAACTGCCATTTTTTAAATCTGGAATGTTCAGGAATAGAACTCTTGAGTGATGTCATAATCCCCATGCCATGGCCTGCATAATGTTCTGCCATGGGAGTGTATTGCAGCCTATAGTAGTTATCTCTAGTAGTTATCTATGTAGTCAGTGCAACTCTGCTAACTTAGCAAACGTTTGTTAGCTGTTATGCTAAAAAAAATGGTAGCAATGCTAACTATGCTAAAATGCAAAATAATTAACTGGGTCAAAAGTGTTACTTGGTTGACTCAGCTTGTACTTGTTAAGAGTTATGCTAACAATGCTAATTATGCTAACGATGCTAATTATGTTAACTATGCTAAAATGTGAAGTAATTAACAGTGTTGTGTAGCTATATTAACTATGCTAAAATGCTAAGTAGTTAACTGAGTTAACAGTGTTACTTAGTTAACTCAGCTAGTATTTGTTACCAGTTATGGTAACAATGTTAACAATGCTAATTATGCTAACTATGCTAAAATGTGAAGTAATTAACTGTGCTTACAGTGTTGTGTAGCTATATTAGCTGAAGCTATTTAGCAGTTATGCTAACATTGCTAGCAATGCTAACTATGCTAAAATGCAAGCACACTTTTTGCATTTTCTGCGGGAATGCAGTCTAGTTAAGTGTGCTTGCAGAGCACACTTATTGTTATCTCCCCGTTTATTATTAAGTGTGCTTGCAAAAAGCACACTTATTGTTATCTCCCCGTTTATTAAGTGTGCTTGCAAAAAGCACACTTATTGTTATCTCCCCGTTTATTAAGTGTGCTTGCAAAAAGCACACTTATTGTTATCCCCCCGTTTATTATTCTCCTGTCCTGGATTTTGCAGACGTCGCTACTCCTCAGGCTTTCGAGATAGAGACCCCGTTCCTACTCTAAAACGACCGGCCCGGTTTGGACATGACCGCTCATCGTTCTATTAACCGTACCTCTTGTCGTTCGTCCGCTCTTGTCGTTTTTCTGCAACTTTGTCGCCATTGAAATGAATGGCGGAATGTTCAGGCTGATGATGTCACAATACACTTCTCTACTCTAGCAGCTAGATTGAGCTCTGCCCTCACTCAAGATTTTTCAGACGTTACTACTCCTCAGGCTTTCGAGATAGAGACACCATTCCAACTCTAAAACGACCGGCCCGGTTTGGACAAGACCGCCTACATTTCGGTATACCGTACCTCTTGTCGTTCGTCCGCTATTGTCGTTTTTCTGCAACTTTTGTCGCCATTGAAATGAATGGCGGAATGTTCAGGCAGCTAGAGTGAGCTCAGCCCTCACTCTAACCTCCACTTGGTTTTTTAATGATTAAAACTTAACCGCTTAACCTATAAACTTGATTTCAAGTTTGTAAGAGAGGTCTGGGATCTGACTGTGACCTGTGTAAATTTCATGCGGCAACTACTTAAACTGTTTGAGACAGGACAGTTTAAAAATGGTGTCAGACAGTTTATGGGATTTTGCCATACATTTCATCATCTTACTGTAAACAGGTCAGGGTGCATGTCTGAAGTTTTAAATGATCAAAACTCAACCGTTTCACCTAGAAACTTGATTTAAACTTTGTAAGAGAGGTCTGGGATCTGACTGTGAGCTGTGAAATTTTGATGCGGCAACTACTTAAACTGTTTGAAACAGGACAGTTTAAAAATGGTGAAAGAAAGGCAGACAATACTGTGGCAGTTGCACCTGGACCAACTGCCATTTTTTAAACGTGGAATGTTCAGGAATAGAACTCTTGAGTGATGTCATAATCCCCATGCCATGGCCTGCATATTGTTCTGCCATGGGAGTGTATTGCAGGCTATAGTAGTTATCTCTAGTAGTTATCTATGTAGTCAGTGCTACTCTGTTAACCTAGCAAACGTTTGTTAGCCGTTATGTTAACAATGCTAGCTATGCTAAAATGCAAAATAATTAACTGGGTTAAAAGTGTCACTTGGTTGACTCAGCTAGTATTCGTTAGCAGTAATGCTAACAATGGTAATAATGCTAACAATGGTAATTATGCTAACTATGCTAAAATATGAAGTAATTAACTGTGCTAACAGTGTTGTGTACCTATATTAGCTGGGGCTATTTAGCCATTATGTTAACAATGCTAGCAATGCTAACTATGCTAAAAGGCAAGCACACTTTTTGCATTTTCTGTGGGAATGCAGTCTAGTTATTAAGTGTGCTTGCAGAGCACACTTATTGTTATCTCCCCGTTTATTATTCTTCTTCTCCTGAACCAGATCTTGAAGACGCTACTAGTCCTCAGGCTTTGGAGATAGAGACACCGTTCCAGCTCTAAAACGACCGGCCCGGTTTGGACATGACCGCCTACATTTCGGTATACCGTACCTCTTGTCGTTCGTCCGTTATTGTCGTTTTTCTGCAACTTTTTGGCCCATTGAAAATGAATGGCGGAATGTTGGCACACATATTTGCAAGCACACTTTTTGCATTTTCTGCGGGAATGCAGTCTAGTTATTATTATTCTCCTGAACCAGATTTTGCAGACGTTGCTACTCCTCAGGCTTTCGAGATAGAGACACCGTTACAACTCTAAAACGACCGGCCCGGTTTGGACATGACCGCTCACCGTTCTATTAACCGTACCTCTTGTCGTTCGTCCGCTATTGTCGTTTTTCTGCAACTTTGTCGCCATTGAAATGAATGGCGGAATGTTCAGGCTGATGATGTCACAGTACACTGCTCTACTCTAGCAGCTACAGTGAGCTCTGCCCTCACTCAAGATTTTTCAGACGTTACTACTCCTAAGGCTTTCGAGATAGAGACACCGTTCCAACTCTAAAACGACCGGCCCGGTTTGGACAAGACCGCCTACATTTCGCTATACCGTACCTCTTGTCGTTCGTCCGCTATTGTTGTTTTTCTGCAACTTTTGTCGCCATTGAAATGAATGGTGGAATGTTCAGGCAGCTAGAGTGAGCTCTGCCCTCACTCTAACCTCCACTCGGTTTTTTAATGATTAAAACTCAACCACTTAACCTATAAACTTGATTTAAAGTTTGTAAGAGAGGTCTGGGATCTGACTGTGATCTGTGTAAAATTCATGTGGCAACTACTTAAACTGTTCGAGACAGGACAGTTTAAAAATGGTGTCAGACAGTCTATGGGATTTTGCCATACATTTCATCATCTTACTGTAAACAGGTCAGGGTGCATGTCTGAAGTTTTAAATGATCAAAACTCAACCGTTTAACCTATAAACTTGATTTAAACTTTGTCAGAGAGGTCTGGGATCTGACTGTGAGCTGTGAAATTTTGATGTGGCAACTACTTAAACTTTTTGAAACAGGACAGTTTAAAAATGGTGAAAGAGAGGCAGACAATACTGTGGCAGTTGCACCTGGACCAACTGCCATTTTTTAAATGTGGAATGTTCAGGAATAGAACTCTAAAGTGATGTCATAATCCCCATGCCATGGCCTGCATAATGTTCTGCCATGGGAGTGTATTGCAGCCTATAGTAGTTATCTCTAGTAGTTATCTATGTAGTCAGTGCAACTCTGTTAACCTAGCAAACGTTTGTTAGCTGTTATGCTAAAAAATGGTAGCAATGCTAACTATGTTAAAATGCAAATTAATTAACTGGGTTAAAAGTGTTACTTGGTTGACTCAGCATGTACTTGTTAGCAGTTATGCTAACAATGCTAATTATGTTAACGATGCTAATTATGTTAACTATGCTAAAATGTGAAGTAATTAACTGTGGTAACAGTGTTGTGTAGCTATATTAGCTGTAGCTATTTAGCCGGTATGCTAACAATGCTAGCAATGCTAACTATGCTAAAATGTTAAGTAGTTAACTGAGTTAACAGTGTTACTAAGTTAACTCAGCTAGTATTTGTTACCAGTTATGCTAACAATGTTAACAATGCTAATTATGCTAACTATGCTAAAAATGTGAAGTAATTAACTGTGCTTACAGTGTTGTGTAGCTATATTAGCTGAAGCTATTTAGCAGCTATGCTAACATTGCTAGCAATGCTAACTATGCTAAAATGCAAGCACACTTTTTGCATTTTCTGCGGGAATGCAGTCTAGTTAAGTGTGCTTGCAAAAAGCACACTTATTGTTATCTCCCCGTTTATTATTATTCACCGCAACACAAATTTTTTCACCCAGATCTTGAAGACGTTACTATTCCTCAGGCTTTCGAGATAGAGACACCGTTCCAACTCTAAAATGACCGGCCCGGTTTGGACCAGACCGCCTACAATTCTGTATACCGTACCTCTTGTCGTTCGTCCGTTATTGTCGTTTTTCTGCAACTTTTTGGCCCATTGAAAATGAATGGCGGAATGTTCAGGCTGATGATGTCATAGTACACTGGTCCACTGTAGCAGCCAGAGTGAGTTCTGCCCTCACTCTAACCTCCACTTCGTTTTTTAATGATTAAAACTTAACCGCTTAACCTATAAACTTGATTTAAAGTTTGTAAGAGAGGTCTGGGATCTGACTGTGACCTGTGTAAAATTCATGTGGCAACTACTTAAACTGTTTGAGGCAGGACAGTTTAAAAATGGTGTCAGACAGTCTATGGGATTTTGCCATACATTTCATCATCTTACTGTAAACAGGTCAGGGTGCATGTCTGAAGTTTTAAATGATCAAAACTCAACCGTTTAACCTAGAAACTTGATTTAAACTTTCTAAGAGAGGTCTGGGATCTGACTGTGAGCTGTGAAATTTTGATGCGGCAACTACTTAAACTGTTTGAAACAGGACAGTTTAAAAATGGTGAAAGATAGGCAGACAATACTGTGGCAGTTGCACCTGGACCAACTGCCATTTTTTAAATGTGGAATGTTCAGGAATAGAACTCTCGTGATGTCATAATACCCATGCCATGGCCTGCATAATGTTCTGCCATGGGAGTGTATTGCAGCCTATAGTGCCAATTGGTAAAAACTAAATAATTCCCACATATATTTGCTCTGATGATCACAAACCTTGGCACATGCAAGCACACTTTTGCATTTTCTGCGGGAATGCAGTCTAGTTATTATTATTAAGTGTGCTTGCAGAGCACACTTATTGTTATCTCCCCGTTTATTATTCTTCTTCTCCTGAACCAGATCTTGAAGACGCTACTAGTCCTCAGGCTTTGGAGATAGAGACACCGTTCCAACTCTAAAACGACCGGCCCGGTTTGGACATGACCGCCTACATTTCGGTATACCGTACCTCTTGTCGTTCGTCCGTTATTGTCGTTTTTCTGCAACTTTTTGGCCCATTGAAAATGAATGGTGAAATGTTGGCACGCATATTTGCAAGCACACTTTTTGCATTTTCTGCGGGAATGCAGTCTAGTTATTATTATTCACCGCAACACAAATTTTTTCACCCAGATCTTGAAGACGTTACTATTCCTCAGGCTTTCGAGATAGAGACACCGTTCCAACTCTAAAATGACCGGCCCGGTTTGGACCAGACCGCCTACAATTCTGTATACCGTACCTCTTGTCGTTCGTCCGTTATTGTCGTTTTTCTGCAACTTTTTGGCCCATTGAAAATGAATGGCGGAATGTTCAGGCTGATGATGTCATAGTACACTGGTCCACTGTAGCAGCCAGAGTGAGTTCTGCCCTCACTCTAACCTCCACTTCGTTTTTTAATGATTAAAACTTAACCGCTTAACCTATAAACTTGATTTAAAGTTTGTAAGAGAGGTCTGGGATCTGACTGTGACCTGTGTAAAATTCATGTGGCAACTACTTAAACTGTTTGAGGCAGGACAGTTTAAAAATGGTGTCAGACAGTCTATGGGATTTTGCCATACATTTCATCATCTTACTGTAAACAGGTCAGGGTGCATGTCTGAAGTTTTAAATGATCAAAACTCAACCGTTTAACCTAGAAACTTGATTTAAACTTTGTAAGAGAGGTCTGGGATCTGACTGTGAGCTGTGAAATTTTGATGCGGCAACTACTTAAACTGTTTGAAACAGGACAGTTTAAAAATGGTGAAAGAGAGGCAGACAATACTGTGGCAGTTGCACCTGGACCAACTGCCATTTTTTAAATGTGGAATGTTCAGGAATAGAACTCTCGTGATGTCATAATACCCATGCCATGGCCTGCATAATGTTCTGCCATGGGAGTGTATTGCAGCCTATAGTGCCAATTGGTAAAAACTAAATAATTCCCACATATATTTGCTCTGATGATCACAAACCTTGGCACATGCAAGCACACTTTTGCATTTTCTGCGGGAATGCAGTCTAGTTCTTCTTCTTCTTCTCCTGAACCAGATCTTGAAGACGTTACTATTTCTCAGGCTTTCGAGATAGAGACACCGTTCCAACTCTAAAACGACCGGCCCGGTTTGGACCAGACCGCCTACAATTCTGTATACCGTACCTCTTGTCGTTCGTCCGTTATTGTCGTTTTTCTGCAACTTTTTGGCCCATTGAAAATGAATGGCGGAATGTTCAGGCTGATGATGTCATAGTAAAGTGGTCCACTGTAGCAGCCAGAGTGAGCTCTGCCCTCACTCTAACCTCCACTTCGTTTTTTAATGATTAAAACTTAACCGCTTAACCTATAAACTTGATTTAAAGTTTGTAAGAGAGGTCTGGGATCTGACTGTGACCTGTGTAAAATTCATGCGGCAACTACTTAAACTGTTCGAGACAGGACAGTTTAAAAATGGTGTCAGACAGTCTATGGGATTTTGCCATACATTTCATCATCTTACTGTAAACAGGTCAGGGTGCATGTCTGAAGTTTTAAATGATCAAAACTCAACCGTTTAACCTAGAAACTTGATTTAAACTTTGTAAGAGAGGTCTGGGATCTGACTGTGAGCTGTGAAATTTTGATGCGGCAACTGCTTAAACTTTTTGAAACAGGACAGTTTAAAAATGGTGAAAGAGAGGCATACAATACTGTGACAGTTGCACCTGGACCAACTGCCATTTTTTAAATGTGGAATGTTCAGGAATAGAACTCTTGAGTGATGTCATAATCCCCATGCCATGGCCTGCATAATGTTCTGCAATGGGAGTGTATTGCAGCCTATAGTAGTTATCTCTAGTAGTTATCTATGTAGTCAGTGCTGCTCTGTTAACCTAGCAAATGTTTGTTAGCCGTTATGCTAACAATGCTAGTAATGCTAACTATGCTAAAATGGAAAATAATTAAGTGGGTTAAAAGTGTTACTTGGTTGACTCAGCTAGTATTCGTTAGCAGTTACGTTAACAATGCTAACTATGCTAACAATGTTAATTATGCTAACTATGCTAAAATGTGAAGTAATTAACTGTGCTAACAGTGTTGTGTAGTTATATTAGCTGAAGCTATTTAGCCGTTATGCTAACAATGCTAACTATGCTAAAATGTACAGTAATTAACTGGGTTAACAGTGTTACTTAGTTAACACAGCTAGTGTTTGTTAACAGTTATGTTAACGATGCTAATTATGCTAACAATGCTAATTATGCTAACTATGCTAAAATGTGAAGTAATTAACTGTGCTTACAGTTTTGTGTAGCTATATTACCGAAGGTATTTACCAGTTATGCTAACATTGCTAACAATGCTAAAATGCAAGCACACTTTTTGCATTTTCTGCGGGAATGCAGTCTAGTTAAGTGTGCTTGCAAAAAGCACACTTATTGTTATCTCCCCGTTTATTAAGTGTGCTTGCAGAGCACACTTATTGTTATCTCCCCGTTTATTCTTCTTCTCCTGAACCAGATCTTGAAGACGCTACTAGTCCTCAGGCTTTGGAGGTAGAGACACCGTTCCAACTCTAAAACGACCGGCCCGGTTTGGACATGACCGCCTACATTTCGGTATACCGTACCTCTTGTCGTTCGTCCGTTATTGTTGTTTTTCTGCAACTGTTTGGCCCATTGAAAATGAATGGCGGAATGTTGGCACGCATATTTGCAAGCACACTTTTTGCATTTTCTGCGGGAATGCAGTC
Organism: Setipinna tenuifilis; assembly: GCA_030347295.1. Taxonomy (NCBI): domain Eukaryota; kingdom Metazoa; phylum Chordata; class Actinopteri; order Clupeiformes; family Engraulidae; genus Setipinna; species Setipinna tenuifilis. The sequence continues at coordinate 157,754 of JAQKPU010000025.1, forward strand.
TAGTTATTATTATTATTCACCGCAACACAAATTTTTTCACCCAGATCTTGAAGACGTTACTATTCCTCAGGCTTTCGAGATAGAGACACCGTTCCAACTCTAAAATGACCGGCCCGGTTTGGACCAGACCGCCTACAATTCTGTATACCGTACCTCTTGTCGTTCGTCCATTATTGTCTTTTTTCTGCAACTTTTTGGCCCATTGAAAATGAATGGTGGAATGTTCAGGCTGATGATGTCACAGTGCACTGCTTCACTCTAGCAGCTACAGTGAGCTCTGCCCTCACTCTAACCTCCACTCGTTTTTTTAATGATTAAAACTCAACCGCTTAACCTATAAACTTGATTTAAACTTTGTAAGAGAGGTCTGGGATCTGACTGTGACCTGTGTAAATTTCGTATGGCAACTACTTAAACTGTTTGAGGCAGGACAGTTTAAAAATGGTGTCAGACAGTCTATGGGATTTTGCCATACATTTCATCATCTTACTGTAAACAGGTCAGGGTGCATGTCTGAAGTTTTAAATGATCAAAACTCAACCGTTTAACCTATAAACTTGATTTAAACTTTGTAAGAGAGGTCTGGGATCTGACTGTGAGCTGTGAAATTCTGATGTGGCTGTCGTGGAAGTTCTAAGTCTAAATCCCCTTTTTGTTCAGCAAAGACCAAGTCCAAATCACCCAGGTAGAAAACACGACTCGAAGAGGCAGGAATCAAGTTCTGTAGATTTATTGTGTCCTTCCACTGCGCAGTGAAGTAGGTCCGAGAGCAGCTCTGAACCCGGGGCTCTCGTGCATCTTCTTTTATAGGAAATGCACCGGATGACGTCTCTCTCCCCCTACAGACGTCATCCCCCTTTTCCCTTAGCCAATCAGAATCCTCTAGTTCCCCTATCGCACCTCTCAGCGTCCTGGATTAATGGTGGCGCTCCTCCCTTTCAGAGGCCACCCCTCTTTTCCTTCGGGAGGGGCATACTGACGCTGGCCAATCAGGGCCCATTTTCTTTTTGTCTTTCTAGTCCAGATTCATGATTAATGGTGGCGGCCCTACCCACCAACATGGCTGTTGGTGACGTACTCTGGTCAGCCATCTTTGAGACTGGCATGACGCTTACCCGCAGCCATCTCCTGATTGGGAGGGGCCCTGAATTAATGGTGGCGGGCCCCTCTGTTCTATGTTTTTTAGTCTTTGGCCAGCAGGTGGCCACCATATCTTTTTAGCGTTCCCATGTTTCTAAGTCTATGCCCCCCTTTCAGAGCTGTTCTTCCCCACCCTAAAGGTGTATGTAAATTACCTTAAAATATATACTACATATTCCCCCCTTTGTGTCCAACGGACACACCACAGGGAAACGGAACCAGTGTAATGCATTGGAAGCAGCAGAAAGGCATATAAATCCAATTCATCAATACAATAGCTCACTAGGGCAGTCCTAGATGAGCGAGGCACCAGGTGAGACAGCGTACAATACTACACCTAACTGCGGGACACCTCTGCATCAACAATAAACCTTGAACATTGAAATCAGCAATCAGGATGAATTAACAAACTCTGGTAAAAACAATAATCAACAATAAACCTTGAACATTGAAATCAGCAATCAGGATGAATTAACAAAATCTGGTAAAAACAATAATCAACAATAAACCTTGAACATTGAAATCAGCAATCAGGAGGAATTAGCAAAATATCAAGATAGATTGGTAGAATCCAGTGAAAACAATATTCAGGGTCGATTAAACATATTCCAGTGCGATCAATAGTACAGTAAACAACTCCAGTGAGCAGGTCATAATAAAACACCAACTGTGGGTACCTAAGAGGTAGAACGTGATTTAAGTAAGGCACACAATCATCAGGAAGACAGCAGGATACAACAAACCTGAGGGTAAATAACAAACGCCAAGGAAACCAAGGCGTTGGCAGCTTGAGCGGCACAATACGGCCTAAGACTTAAAAGATGAGTATATGGTACCCGGAAACAGGATTGGTGGGAGTGAAGTGCGTATAGAGTAGAATACAGAACACACCCGTAGATAGTGTACATAACATAAGGAATACAGGCCAATATAGTTTGCAGAAATCTGAACAATCATCACATATCACAGCTTGATTCAGAGTTCACCAGGGCCCAGCCCCAACTCC